>JBBUKS010000002.1:10892022-10903044 GCA_038050645.1 Hedychium gardnerianum | reverse complement strand
CAAAAGAAATTTGAAACGAATTAGGAAGCCCATCAGACACTCGAGTAGTGAGAAGAAACGACCTAGACCACAACTAATCATGTGGCAGCAGAACGTTACTTGTCCCAGACTCCCAGTCGGCCAAATGACACCCACCTGCCGCGTTCTCCAATCAACACACCCCACTCACTCGCTGATCCACCACCACCCGATATGCGACACAAGTTTTACCGAAATGAATTTCCGCGGTTCCGCCACCACATCTTCCCAATAAAATCAATCCACCACCGGAGCAACCTCCAAACTTGTTAGCTCAGTTCCTCCTTTACTCTATTTCCAGTTTGCCAATGGCGCTCCTGTACGGGGCTCCTCTCCATTCTCCTCCGCTTCCCTATCCCAAGATCCACCACTCGAACTCCCCCCACAGCTTCTTCTCCGATGCCTCTTCAGCTTCCCCTAGCAGCGGATGCTGCTGCAAGTCCAGGAGGCGGTGCTCCAGCGTGGTGGCGTCCGCAACTGGCGCTCCCGTTGCCGTTGCCGCATCGGAGCCGTCGGTTGCGCCGCGTAAGCTGAGGATTCTGATAGCCGGCGGCGGGATCGGGGGGCTGGTGTTTGCGCTGGCGGCGAAGAGAAAAGGGTTCGAGGTGTTGGTGTTCGAGAAGGACGTGAGCGCGATACGAGGGGAGGGGCAGTACAGGGGGCCTATCCAGATACAGAGCAATGCTCTGGCGGCGCTGGAGGCCATCGACATGGACGTCGCCGAGGAGGTTATGAGAGCTGGCTGCATCACCGGGGATCGAATCAATGGGTTGGTGGACGGAATCTCCGGGAGCTGGTGCGTCCTCTTCTTTCCTTTCTTGGTTCCATCTTTGATTTGTGTCAACTTCACAAACTACCAAGTTGTTGTAACATACCAGCCTCAAATTTCTTTGCTTATATTTATTGTGTTGGTCCAATATGCTAAAATTCAGGTACACCAAGTTCGATACTTTTACTCCTGCAGCAGAACGAGGGCTTCCAGTAACCAGAGTTATCAGTCGAATGACTTTGCAACAAATATTAGCCCGCGCTCTTGGTGATGACCTCATTCTAAATGACAGTAATGTCGTAGACTTCGTAGATAATGGGGACAAGGTAGATTGTCATTCCAATTAATGGTTGTACTTTGTTTCATATTTGCCAATCTGATTGTTCAATATGGTTACTACCTGAGGGTGCCAACTAGCACAAGTTGCTAAGGCCTATCAAAGTTGTTCACAAGGTTTTGGGTTCAAAACTCACCTTCATGAATGCTCGAGGGTTCTCATAGTCATAACTAGTGTTATTATCTCTTTTGAGAAACTATTTCTAATAAATAATATAATACAGAGGAATGCTACTTGTCACCAGGTAACTGTAGTACTTGAGAATGGGCAGCAGTATGAAGGTGATCTTTTGGTTGGAGCTGACGGAATATGGTCAAACGTTAGTTGCTTATTGAGTTTATTTCATCTAATGGTTGATAAGATAATAGATATAAGAGCATGAGCGCATACATATTTTTCAGGTACGTAAAGTTCTATTTGGATTCACAGAAGCATCTTATTCAGGCTATACCTGCTACACTGGTATTGCAGATTTTATTCCTCCAGATATTGAAACTGTTGGGTATATTTCTTATTTCTTTCGACGATTTTATGATTCCTCAAGATTAACACTAATTTCTAATTTTAGTTGCCTGCTTTTGTTTAATCTTTGTTTATGAAGGTACCGAGTATTTCTAGGACACAAACAATATTTTGTTTCTTCTGATGTGGGTGCTGGGAAGATGCAATGGTATGCATTTCACAATGAGCCTCCTGGTGGAACTGATGTTCCAAATGGTAGATATTCTGAAGTTAATTTCTCATTTTCCTTTTTCAACTGGAAATGACAGGTGACTTAACAATATGTGTTATCAATCGCGATGAAATTGACAAATTCAAAAGTGAAATCTGAATCACATAAGCGTGGATGTGGATTCTAGAGTGTTTAACATGGAATTTTGAGTGGTTAATGAATAAATAGAAAAATTAGGAAATTTCTTTACTTTCTATGTTTAGCATCTTGCATATCTTCTTTTGCAGGTAAAAGGAAAAGACTTCTTAAAATATTTGATGGCTGGTGTGATAATGTTATAGATTTACTAGAAGCAACTGATGAGGAAGCAATTATTCGTCGTGACATATATGATCGAATACCAATTATGAATTGGGGAAAAGGTCGTGTGACATTGCTTGGTGATTCAGTCCATGCAATGCAACCAAATATGGGTCAAGGTGGTTGCATGGCCATTGAGGTGCTTTTTCATTCTGTTTACTTTAATCATGCAGTAACCCGTCTTGTCCTTTCATAAGATGATAAGATACTTCGCCATGGGTACTAGTTTTAGCATGTGAGCATTAAAATGTCCTAGAATTTTCATAATCTGTTGTGTGTAGATAGAAAGTTCATGTCATGTCTTTCTTATGGTAATGACTTAAATCTATCATTTTGTAGGATAGTTATCAACTTGCTCTAGAACTTGAAAAATCCTGGAACCATAGTGTTAAAACTGGGCAGCCAATGGATATCATATCTCCTCTAAAGCAGTAAGTTGGAAAGGCACTTATATATTTTATTGCACATTATATGGATTAATAGGATTAACTTAATGCTGCAACATGTTGTAAATGCTTTACTTATTCTGTTGCATTTGATTACTGTAAAGTTACTTCTCATTGATGCATATGCTATGTACTCTCTCTTACTTAGCCTGGGTATATATTTGTTCACAATTCCCTAGTTTGTGCAGTATCACATTAAAATACCAGTGCTTGTTGACATATTGATAAACTTGTTACTTTGCATGAGTTAACTCGTTTGGTTGTTGCTCTAAGTTATGAGGAAGAAAGAAGACTCCGAGTTGCTGTCATATACGGAATGGCACGAATGGCAGCAAACATGGCCTCCACTTACAGGCCCTTCCTGGGTGTAGGATTAGGACCCTTATCGGTACGGACACCATACTTGTAGCCTCTCGATTTATCTTAATTCTAAAAACTCAACCTTGAATTCTACAACAATCTCCCCTTATTTTGTCTTTTTTTCTCCAAAATATTTTTTTATTAATAAAATTGGTTTTGTAGTTTTTGACCAAGTTTCGGATTCCTCATCCCGGAAGGGTTGGTGGGAGATTTTTTATAAAACTTGCAATGCCGCTAATGCTCGATTGGGTTCTTGGAGGAAATAGGTAAAATTTGTGACATCTCACTTTTGTCTGTTATTATTCAAATGCACCATTTTGAATCTCATTTATTTTTTTTAAACTATCACTTGTATCTTCAATTTACATAGTAAAATGACTTTTATATCTATAAGCCTCCCCACACCTATGGAGAACAATATCCTGGAACTTAGAATGCAATTTTATTATATATCTAACTTTTCATTAAAAAACAAAAATTATGACCATTTCTCTAGACTATTCATTCACAAACATCAATTCAATGGGTATTCTATTCTATGCAATATACTGCTACATATAATTGGCTTAATGAAAAATTCTTAATAACAATAGGACATATGCCAGATCTATAGTTAGATACAAGTTTGTCATGGTCAAGTGAGTTCTTCTTGGTTGGCACACAATTAAAATCGGCATGCCCTTGTTCCCGGCTAATGAACTATGCCGTGAATGAATATGCTAGACTACCACCACAATACGTCCTCACACAATATCATCAAACACGATAATGATAGTAACAAAATCTGTAAATGAGTGAAACTATAGTAAGTCTATAACAAAACTTCTCTCTTACATATGAAGTACAAAGTGTGAATTAAACCAACAGAAAACTGAAAATGTCGTGCAAAACTCCAATCCTAATTGTAGTGATGTCTCAAAACAATGACACTAGTTTAATGCTTGCTCTTTGGCTAATAAATAGATGAGAACAAACTAAAGATTTTCAATGATACTGTTATTGGTATAAGAGTCTCCCAAGAATAAGGACAAAAATAATAAATGAACAAAGGGAATGCAGTGCACCATCTCCCAAGTTTATTCATATACAAGTATAAAACTCTATCATGAATCTCCATATGCACCTATATATATGGGCACATGTTCAATAAAAAAAGTTGGATGGATCACCTAAATAGACCCAAAACCTGCTTTAATGTAAACCAGAATTTTGATCTCTCATCAAAGTCAATAACTTAACAATCGCAGACCTGTAGTATCTCCAACCTGATCTCCGATTAGCTAGCATCCAACTATCATACACCAGCATCTCCAAGGTCATGTGGTCACAAGTTGAGTATTAGCAAATATCATAATCTTCACATTCCCTGTTGCTCATGAAAGTTGTGATCCATAATTAGGCATAGGCATAAGGCATACGTGCTCTAAAATATCCACTTTCAATATTGATATCTATCTCCCAACAACATGTGTTCACAGTTCCAATTCCTATCCATACCATAAGCACACCATGATGGTATCAATCAAATTATTCATGCTTTGCCTTTGCTGAACTTTGATAACTAAAGGTCTTATTGCTACACTAAGATCCACCCTGATGTCATGGTGCATAATGAATTGCTCTGGCTTGATGCTTAAGCATGTCACACTTGCTCAAAACAACTAACCTCGGAGTTTAGCACAAATCTCATCCTCTACAATTACCTAGTCTTGCAGTGTATGCACCATGCACCATGAGTATTCAAGCATGATTAACACTCATCTACATATGCAAAACCTTTGGAACACGCAACCACCTCAATGACAATTTATAAGCTATAATGATAGAATGGTACCTCACCTACATCACATGACTAAAAACAAGTCCCACTCATGGTCTTGAAGTAGTTAGGCAAACACTATCTCACTTCCTTACACATTTTACACAAGCCTCGTATAGGAGCAAAGGCTCTCACTGAAGAATCATCATGGCACGATGTCAAAATAACAATGTAACCAAACACATCATTCTCTTCATGTCAAACTCAAAATAAGCCCTAACTTCTGGTGTTAGGATGCACACTATCCCCGTGCCTTAGAAAGAGTCACACAATTCATCCATAACCTTGCTTCTCAATCTCGACAGTAGATCTCCCAGAACCTTTTTTTCTTGAATCTCGAAAGAAGATCTCCCTTCCAATTCTTTGGTATCCACAATGGGTTCAAAGTATATAACATGATTAAAACACTTTAGGTAGCCATATTAGTAAACATTTTACCTTGAGTGACTCAAAACTAATGCAAAACGATAGTGAAGATTAGAAATTTTCTCAAGTTAATGTTGCTTTTGCAGCTCAAAACTTGCAGGAAGACCATTAAGTTGTCGTTTGTCAGACAAGGTAGGTAGAAGAAATTGAGATATGGAGCAAATCTCTGAATTGTGAGGTTCAGCTTGAGTATGAAAGTACTACCCCAATATATTACATGATCACTTTTGCAGGCAAGTGACCAGTTAAAAAGATGGTTTGAAGATGATGATGAAATGGAAAGAGCTATGGGTGGAGAGTATGTATTCTTGTGTTGTCACTGAAATTTATAATTGTTTCCGACATACACGGCTTATTTGCTGTAACATTTAGGTGGTATCTTTTCCCTACATCAATTGGAGACGGTAACACATTAAAACCTATCCATTTGGTCAAAGATGTGCATAGACAATTAGTAATTGGGTAATTTTTACTCATTATTTCTGTTATGTAATTTTTCATTAATCTTCATTCTTGTTTCCAAGTTATCATAACAATATTATATAAATGGGCAGAAGTCGGGTGCCTGCTGATAAACAAAGGGGATCAATTGTGATTAATTCACCACAGGTTAGCCAGTGAATTCTTATCAAAATTCGCTGGATCTTTAAATATTGTGCAATTGCTGAGTTCATAATCTGACCGCAAATAGTTGGGATTCATGGCTGTTGTTATTGTTGTATGCAAATTAATTGGCTCCTCTCAATAAGAATGAAATAAATCCTTTCACTTGATTAACAAATTATTGTTTTCTTTTTAGTTTGTCTGATGGAATTTTTTCATCATATGCTAAAATATTACAGTTTAAAATGTAATAATCCATGTTCAACAACTTACAAAGTTTTACATTCTGGCAGCACAAGGTTAAAACCATTTTACAGGAATAATTTTGTTCTCAAATTGATTAGTTCACAGTGCTTTTTTAAAGCTTTTTAATTATAGAACAATTACTCTGATCCTTGGCTGCCCTTTTTTTTTACTCTGATCCTCCACAAAGTGTCGTTTAGGACTAGCTTAGGAGCATAATGAATAAGTTTGGGGTTGTCCATAGCATCTAGAAAAATTATTTTATCAATTTAGTTCAATCAATTGCAAAAGTTCATGGATGGTGTCATATATTTTTATGGTTTTCTTGTCACTATTTTTTTTTTTAATAATGTATCTGGAAGCAAACTCCGTTTCAACGAATATGGGATTTTAACCCAGGACCTTGAAAATATAAGGACTTTACCAACTTAGTCATTAGATTTAATTAGTAGATCATTTGTCCCAGAATCTTAACCTATGAAGAAAGGCTCCAATCTACATTTGTTGCCATTTACACTCTTCTTTTATGATTGAAATATTAATGCAAGCATATCCAAAGGTGTTGAGAAAGCTTTGCAATATCAGGTGTCTACAAGAAATTCCTGGGATGAAGCTTCATCAATGTTGCTTTCTGAACAAGAACTGGATGCTACCCTCCTTGTAATTGAGACCATGAAAAATGATCATATGCTGTTTAGGATTTCTAATAACTGTATTATTGAACAATTCAAACCTTGCAACATCAATCTAGATAAATCTGTGACACCTTACACAGTGAATTGTGGACTAATGAAGGAAGTTTAGAAGTATAGGTTAGAGAACTACTTATTGCCTAGTGGTTTGTTTTCATGAGTTAATAACTTCTTGCAGGTTGCTGAGGAACATGTACGTATAACTTGCAAAGACAATGTCTTCTTTTTGACTGATTTGCATAGTCAATATGGCACCTGGATTACTGAGTAAGTGAAAAAAATGACTCATTTTATTACTTTTGTTAGAAAGAAGAATTAATTATTTCTCTGTCAAATGCAGTAAAGAATGGAGACGATATCGTGTGCCTCCTAATTTTCCTGTACGTATACACCCATTTGATGTCATTGAGCTCGGCAATGATAAAAAGGTGGTTGATCTTTTACACTTAGCATATTTTAGATTCACAGCTGTGTATGTCCATGTTCATTAGAATTGACAGTAATTAGTATTTATAAAAGCTACTAGTCAAATTCATATTCTACTATATTGTTTGCCTATTAAAGTAGAGCAGTATTTCACCCATATAAGAAAGCCCTTGTTTAATTCTTATTGTAGACATATCGAAATAGTAGTCAACAAATATCAAGAAAATTTTGATTTCTGTTCTTGTAACTGTGGTCACATATCCATTTTATTGCAGTATGAAAATATTTACGTTTTTTTATATGTTTCTTCAGGTTACTCTTAGGGTGAAGGTAATAAAGACACTTCCAGAAACACATACCAACGGAGAACAGCCATTATTACAAGCTGCATGATGATCTCGGGTTATGCTCACGGTTCATAGTCCATGCACAGCAGCCATAGCAAATGGTGCAATGTATTACAGTTTTTTTATTTGAAGTCTCAAAGGGATACATTACACGTCTTTGTTGCACTTACGCAACTTCTATCATTCAAGTCCAAGTGAGAGAGAAATTAATTCAGAAGGGAACGCATATCATGTTTCCTTTCTTTTTCTTCCTCCTATGCATCTCTTTTCCATTAACACGGTTAACCTTTTTCTACTTGCAAGAATTCACTAAGCATTCATTAATTCAATGCTGACAGATTCTGCCATGCTAACCATATGATAATGGATATATCTAGATGTTGAAATTTTTTCAGAATACAAAACAAAAAGAATGTTTTTAAATGATTCTCAAAATATGGAGAGAGAAGAACAAAACAATTGAGTGTTCGGTGAAACTTAATCCCATTTTTCTTCAAATTATTTGAAGAAACAAACTACGGGAACCACCTCATCCATGAGAAGGGAGCCTGGTCGTGACGTGATTTTTCTGGCATTGCAATTGCTTCTGTCTTCTTCAATTACGAGAAGTAGCAATATGGCATCATGCAGTAATCTATAAATAAACTAACAAAAATCTAGAAAAGTATAAAGAAAAACAACCAATCTTTGGTTGACGATCATAATTACTAAATCAACGACCATCTCTTTTATTTTTTTTTTCTCATTCTGCAATCAATTGCGTCTCAAGTTTCTCGTAACTAATACCAAATCAATAGACTCATTATTACTAGTCCATATGTGAAGCCCATATGATTCATTTGAAAAGGAATCCTTTAACTAGCTGAATCTCCACCCAACAAGATCTAGAAGTTAATTACTCTGAAATCGCATCAACAGCAACTGCTATAGTTCCCAATCTCGTGCAGTTGTCATAGTCTTGAGGGGAGTGCGGCGGCAAGCCAGGAATCACCAGCGCAAACAATCTAACCAACCTCAAGAACCACCCTTCCTTGAATTCTGGCCCTTCAATGTACCCAATCAGGAAGCTCCGTAGAAGCTCCCACGATGCATTCAGGTACTTGGGGATCACCTCCAACACAGAGAAATAGTTCTTGTTTGGTTCCTCCTTCATCTCCTGCGTCAAGCGCGTAAACACCCACAAATCATGAATTGTTCGTGTCGTTCAGGTAAACTCCGCGAATTATATTAATTACCTTTCCTCTGTAGAGACTGTTGAAGTAGATGCACGTCCCGAAGTGCTTAAACAAGAGAGCAGAGTCATCGTAGGGCACCCTTGGCACAAGGTCGTTGCAGTAAACATACCTGAAGTACCTGTTCTTGGGCTCATCTAAGCGTTGCACCATGAACTCCCCAAACTTCTCATCTCCCACCCGCGGCTGCCCAAACGTGTACACTCCCTCTAGCCTTTCCAGAAGCCACTCCTCCTCGTGCACCGCCAAGACGGCCGGAAACAGTATCGCGAGTGCTCCGCCAAGGCTGTGCCCGGTGACCAAGAACTTTGCCTCGGCCCTGCTGCGCAACACCTGCTTAAGCTTCTCCCTTATGGCGTAGTACGCGTACGGCTGTGTTTTGTCGCTCTGGTTCACGTCCACAGGCCACCCAAGCTTCGATTGCAGGCCCAACGCCTTCATGAAGCCACGATGGACCTTGCCGACGTTTGGAATCTCATACCATGAGAAATCAACGTCCGTGGACCATTGAGCAGCGTCGAATGGTTCAGTTCCTCGAAAGGAAATCACAATAAGCTCGGCGCCATCGGCGGTTTTGTCGCTGAACATGAATGCTTGTGTGCTATACTGTTTTTCAAAGTCTGCCATCACATTCAACAAGTTCTAATGCACCAAACCAAAAAAAAACACTCATTGTTTAGAATGTTTTGTAAGGAAATCTCACAGTCTTACCGTTCCAACAATTGTAGAATCCCAAAAATTCCTTCTGCATTATTGAAAATCATTCAAAAATGTAAACACTAACTGTGATGAGATAATCAATTTCATCTTTATCATTATAACGTAGGACTTACTTCCCAATTATTTTGGACTATGCTTCTGATGGAGAGTTCATTTTCATAAGCTAATTTTGCGGCCATTATGGATAGTGCTGCCAAATACTTGTCATCACTTGGTCTGATGCTCCTGTCCAACTCAATTCTCGTGTCAAGAAGTCCAATACATGATCTATAAGTGGATGACTTCTTTTCCGGAAAAGCCAGTTTCCCTAGGAAAAAGACAATATTGATGCGATTTATAAGCTACATGTGGAAACTGAATTCAAAAAATTGAATATCAAAAGAGATATGATTAATTAGTGGGGCAATAGAAAAAGCATTTGACACTTACAAAAAAAAATTAATTAGATCGAATAATGTCGAATCTGGAATGATTCGTTCGGCTTCATGAAAGTTTTTTATCGATCACTAAAGTAAATCGGAAAACACTAATAGAGGCTCATCCAAATGACCAACATTCTCAGGTCTACTTTTCATCGAAGAAAAAAAAAATTATAATGCGCCGCAGCTGTGATTCGAACCTTAAATTCCTTGGTTATCTAGTATCAATATTTTTTTTCCTTAAAAAACATTAACACTATTGTGGCAATATAATAGTGTTAATGTTTTTTTATACACTTAGGAGTGGTTCGATAGAGTATATTGAACCATCAACTCGTATATTATTATTGTATCAAAAAATTTAATATAAAAAATTTTATTTCGAAATCGTATCAAAATTTCGATATAAAGAAAATTTTGGTATACCAAAATTTCAGTATGATATTAATTTTATATAGTTTATAGTAAAATTTTAATATCGATGCGATATATCAAAAATTTCAATATAAATCTTATATCAATATCGATACCGAAAAATTTGATACAGTATAATATCGTATCAAAATTTTTGAAATACTATAAAATCGATATATTTCAGATCAAATTTTTAATATTTTTCCCCACCTTAGCTACAACCTTGTGTTGGAACACAACTAGTCTCCACGGGATGGGCTGATAGTTAGTGCATGGGACGTTGCTATCATACGTTCTGAGGGTCAAATCTTGGCTAATAGCCAGGTTCTTGTCCTTTTTCATGCACTGATCACTGTCTGGGTTAATAAACTAGCAATCGTGATTTACTTCCTCTCCGTATTAATTCTGGGTTGAACTGACGGAGACACTGAAAACGAGCATTTTACCTTTTGCCACCTTATATTGGAACACAACCAACTATATTGATACATTATATAGAATGATAAGGTATCCTAGACATTATATAGAGTAAATTTAATCATGATCGACTAACTAAGATCTCATTACTTGGTACCAATTCATTTATTCACGTTAAGGTTAGCCTTGAATATGATCATGTTAGCTATTAACCTGGGCGCTAGGGGCGAGCGTTTTACTTTTTTGCCACCATGTTAGCTACTAACCTCTTATGGTCAAGGAAGTCAATTTCTTTTATTAT
>JBBUKS010000002.1:10843009-10859663 GCA_038050645.1 Hedychium gardnerianum | reverse complement strand
AGCTCAATGGCGTAAAATGATCCATATAGCCGACCCCACATAGTGGGATAAGGCTCGGTTGTTGTTGTTGTTGTAGTATAATTTCGGTAGTGTCTGAGAATTTATGCATATTTGGCCGAACCTCATAAAATATTTAGTATTCTTTTTATTTTTAGTTGATAGCTATTGTCGGGTATAATTATCATGAATTATTATTATTATGGGTAGAAATTAATCCGAATTACACAACAACCACAATGGGCAAAACTTCTATTATGATAAATGGGCAACTGTGGCCTTAGTTTAAAAATAGGAGAGGACTCAGGCAAGGTAACGCCCCCTCTCGACGCATCAATGCTAGCAAGCTGGTTTATTTCTACTAGTCTCCCAAGCTAGTGTATTTCTAATACCTATCTGGGCAATCAAGGAAATGGATATTTTTTTCAGTTTTTTTTTAGTGGCAAAGTATCAGAACAACAACTCTAAAGCAGCATATTTGATTGCCTCGGCAGAATGTATCAAACCGACTTATGTTGGAGGAATGAGAATCACATATTTTAGCATACACAATCTAGAGCTAGCATGGCCCAAGATCTTCTATCAGAAAATAACAAATTTAGCAACCTATCACATTTGGAACTTAACATCAGATGCTACGTACTTTCTAAATGCCTTTAGCTAGATCAGATTTACTCTTGAGTAAGCTTCTTTTTCAAAAGATATGCAATGGAATACTCTATAAGGCTACGGGATCCGAAATTGCTTGAGTGCGATGGATCATTCGAGCTTAGTGGATAGGTCATGCTCAATTATGTCATTTTCAAAATTGATATTAGTTGAGTAAGTAGTCCACTTAGAATAAGATATTAGACGAAAGTGGAGCAGTGACTAGAGGAGCAAGGGTGATGAGGCATTGAGTTTCATCATTATTGCAAGAGGAAACATCATCCTCTGCTAGTGAAACTATTGCATCATTTTCCATTATTTCCTCTTCATTCATAATGAGATTCTCTCTTTTGTCATCTACAACTTGTTCTTGCCATCGATTTTCCGCTTAAGTTAATGATTTTTAAAAAAAAAATATTTTGTGTTGGACAATTAGCTATTGCGTTCTGGGTCAGGCTATATCATTGTGTCATTTTGGACAATTAACAGTCGCATTGTTTGAGTGGCATAAGCTTAATAGTTCAAATATCTTATAAATGGTTCGTCTTACATGCGAAAACATCAGCCATATACCCAATTACTTTACACGTGATCTTGTTCAAATATCTTAACCAAGAAGCAGAGAGCACATATAAAATATCATCACCAGCTGAAGCTAATGGATTCAAAATGCAGGTTGTCTGCAAGACCGGAAGAACAAATGGCTGCGACTTCATGGCGCATACCACGAGGACCACTGGTCATGACCCCAACATTCGATCCATCGTACTCCAATAGCATCTCTGCAATTTTGGTTTCAAGTTAGAAAGAATAGTTCATTCAAGTATCAGAATTATAAGGAGAACAATAAAAACACACACTTTTGAGTGGTGGTCTTCCTCCAAAATGCACTTTAGTGGCCTTCACAAGGGACTCCTGCGAAAGGCTCTCCAACTCCCTATCTGCATTATAGAACCAGGAACTGGGAGAAATTATAGGTGTTGGCATATCAACATTTTGAATCTGTTTCCCTTCCTTAGAGTTCCCTTTCTTGTTCCTAAGAACCGCCATGCTCGCTGTGGTCATTATGCAAATACACATGAAGAGCAAATTTAAAGCCGACTTTGCAGCGTAAGAGTAGATTGCGTTCGTGTTCTGGTCAATTGGGTATATGCAGAAACGTTGGAGAATAGCAATGAGTAGGAGAAATGCCACAAATGAGGACGCCACTATCGCAGCCAACCAGAGCCAGCCGTTGGGACCAAGAAGTGGAGCAAGGGGAGTGTCGGATTGGAGGGGCTTGAACGAAATAGTTCGGATGATGTTTTGCGCATCGTCGGAAGGTGATTTCGATTTCTCTCTAGTTACGTAGGCTTCGATTTGAAGGTCCAAGCGAG
The DNA here is from genome assembly GCA_038050645.1 of Hedychium gardnerianum. Lineage (NCBI taxonomy): Eukaryota > Viridiplantae > Streptophyta > Magnoliopsida > Zingiberales > Zingiberaceae > Hedychium > Hedychium gardnerianum. The sequence continues at coordinate 10,857,642 of JBBUKS010000002.1, read as the reverse complement.
AAAAAGAAACATTCCCAGATATGGGGAGGAGGAGATCGAGCATGGTGAGATCGGCTGAGGTCTTGAATGCACAGATGAGGAGGACGACAGGGGTTGGTCTGTTGAGGGTGGTTCTTTGGTGTACCAGTTCGCGAATGATTGAGATAAAGGGTGTGATTCCACTGCCACCGCTCACTAGAATTAAGGAATCATACCTGCGTTTTATACTGTAAGATTCAGCATATTTTAAGAGTTGAAAAACAGAGAAATCGTAACATGTAAAGAGACCTCAGGAAGTTCTTTGACAGAGGACCGTAGGGTCCTTCGACTTGAACATGGAGACAATCGTGAACAAGGGGCTTAGTTAATGTCCTGTGGAGATTTTGTGTCCAGGTTCCTTCTTTCTTGATGATCACAGACAGTCTCTCGGGTTCCAAGTTGCTGCTGGAGGTCACCGTGAATGGGTGCCACTGGAGTGATGAAACGCTTGGGACGTTGATGAAAACGGTGCTCAGTGGCTCAAAAGTAAGTCCTGAAAATTGGCATCAAGTTGAAATGAAACAATGAATTACTTGGGTGTAGCATCGATATAAGAAACACAATAACTAACTCGGGGATTTGGCGAAGTTTAGCTCGATCGCCTCCGATGGCAAAAGGCGAGCTGAGACTAGCCTTGCTCTGTTTCTTGATTGCAGGAATCGCAAGTAACGATCGACCATGAAAAGGTAAACGCCAGGAAGGATAAAACAGAAGTGAGAGATGCCGACGTGCATAAGGTAGAAGAAGAGGAAGACCATGTAGAGCTGATGCGTGTAGAAGAAGAGCTCGAACATCTTGCGCCTTATCCGCGGAACCGTTGTCGCCCACATAATTACTCCGGCGAGCAGAGCTATTTCTCCAGCCGCATTGGCGACGTCGGCGTTCGCCCATTTCAGCATCTGCGATTAATGGAATCGAGGATCTAACAAGCCAGTCTTTATCTGTGCAAGACTTGTTGATAGTATTGTTCATACCTCATCCATTTGGTTGGTGACCGCCCAGTAAATTATGTAACAAACGCCATGCGTCGAGAAGACAGCCATGGTGATATGTCCCAGCCAAACGTGGTATCTGATGCAGGATTCAGAAGTGAGCCCGAGGAGCAGCAAGATCGACGATCCACGCGTGACAGGGAAGAAGAGGAAGGCGCAACAAATGTCCCCAACCAACGCCAAGCGGTGAGCCGCAGCGTCCAGCCTCGCTTTCCATCTGCATGCATGATGAACAATTAAACATAAATGGCATGTATATCGACGTATATATCTAAATAATTTTCATGCAGTTATATGGCTTAGTACTCTTACAATTCCTCTCCATCGTCGGAAGGTTGTAGTTTGGAGAAGTTTGTAGTCAGGTACTTGGAGTAGAACCAGATGAGGAGCACCAAAAACATCAAGCAGAAGGTTAACTCTATGCCAGAAACGATTCCCAGCGGCCAATTCACGAGCACAGGCCTCTTCCATGCCACCGTATCACTAATTGATCTGAAATCCACGTTAGAATCCTTTGCAATATCAGTAACTCGATCCGCTTAATTAATTTTATAGCATATACGGATATACCTCCGACAATTGTCGATTCTCTTCACGAGATGGAGATAAATACAACCAATCACTGCAATGAACAGGATCGGAAATGTGTAGATCAAAATGCTGGTACCTGCGCATGCAGTATCAATGTATGTTCTGAGAGGAGAAATTAAGCTAAGAAAAAGATAAAGATATGAAAGGTGAAATCAATAGATCAAACACCTTGCCGTCCAAAGTATGTGGAGTTAGTCTGTGCCCGGAGCTTCGGCGACCAATTTTTTGTGTACGTAGCGGTTGGCATCATAATCCATATCATGAGCCAGCCGAGGAACACAGCAGTAGCAAGCAGCTGCATTGCCTTGATCAAGGCCATCTTCAATTTTTCTACTTGGTTATCAAACTTTGATGGGCTAATGTCATCGATATACAACCACCAGACTGCGGTGCTACGCCGGTTTTATATGTTCGGAACGGTGAGGAACTAGGAAAGAGAGAGAGGGATGCCGGCCCCCCATCCATCCACCTGCGTCGCTTACGCGTAGTTCAACTCTACTCTCAGTGGGTTAACAGTTGACTTCTCCATTAGCTAGTATTCTGAGGTAGTTCTTACAGTGGCAGTGTGGCACACAATTAGTGATATCACATCCCTTTACATTTTCATTACTTTCTCTACTTTATTTCATTCCATTAGCTTCCGTTCCTTCCCTGCTGGCAGCGGATGGGGATCAATTGGAGGCGGGCAGGACTCGTGATGACGATGGGGAGATCAGCTGTCGCGGAGACAAGAGCAGTATGAGGGCGATGTGGCGACCTATGGCTGGTTGCTTATGAATTAAAGCATGGCGGAATCGGGGAGCGTGTGGATCCACCTCAAACGGGCTTGTGCCAGGCATCACCGTGCCCGTGTGGGACGCGAGCGGTAGTGGCTACAGTGGCACGAGGAAGACGGCTCGCCACGCGCACGGTTAAATTAAATACGCTCTTTCTAACTAAATGGAAGGGGTTTGAACTAAGCTCGTAGATCCAACACTTCGTGTCTCAATGCTCAACAGAGAACTAAGATTTATTACGAAGTGCAAAACGACAGTGTAGTCTATTGTGCTAATTTTGTGCCACTGGATGGAGAGTCTTGACATCACAGAGGCTTATATGCCTACTAGCCTCGAGGATCATAGCCAACTCTGTATATCTAGGCACATCGTGGAAGTTTTTGACAAGGTTTGTGAATTTGTATGCCATGTGTTCTGGTCTAATATCGTGGATGGTCACGCAATCAGTCAATGATATTCAAAGTGGCGTGCGGACTCTCCGAAAATCGTCGGTGAAGAGGATAAGAGAACCTGAGACACGCTCAAAATGAGAATTAGAATGACGTCGAGGATGGATCTCGACATACCACTCCGACATTCAAATTAGGATTTACTTGTGGAAAGGATGCCAAAGGAAGAAGATGGAGGAGAGGAATCACACCTTGTGGAGTTGGAGAAGATATTTAGAACCTTGTCATTACCTTCATGAGTTCTTATGTAGTTGTCAGAAGAGCATCTTCACGTCAATTATAATATCATCATTGCAGAGGCTGGTGAGAGGACCAAATTTGACATTTGTTAATTGCCTTCCTATTCATCCAATGTCACGTGTCAGTAGGGGGCATCTAGGAGACCGAATCTAAGAACCTTATATGCCTACTAGCCTTGAGGATCATAGCCAACTCTGTATATCTAGGCACATCGTGGAAGTTTTTGACAAGGTTTATGAATTTGTATGCCATGTGTTCTGGTCTAATATCATGGATGGTCACGCAATCAGTCAACGATATTCAAAGTGGCGTGCGCACTCTCCGAAAATCGTCGGTGAAGAGGATAAAAGAACCTGAGACACACTCAAAAGGAGAATTAGAATAACGTCGAGAATGGATCTCGACAGACCACTCCGACATTCAAATTAGAATTTACTTGTGGAAAGGATGCTAAAGGAAGAAGATGGAGGAGAGGAATTACATCTTGTGGAGTTGGAGAAGATATTTAGAATCTTGTCATTACCTTCGTGAGTGCTTATGTAGTTGCCAGAAGAGCATCTTCACGTCAATTATAATATCATCATTGCAGAGGCTGGTGAGAGGACCAGATTCGATATTTGTTAATTGTCTTCCTATTCATCCAATGTCACGTGTCAGTAGGGGGCATCTAGAAGACCGAATCTAACAACCTTGTAAGTCATCTCCCATTCATCTAGTGTCGCATGTCGTAATCGTTTTCCTTGGGGAAAATGGTCTTATTTGGTCCCTACGAAAGGTGGTTTTACTCATGGATGGACGAAGAGAGTGTTGATGCGGAGTGACCTTGAAAGTAGGTGCTATCGGCCGGTGAAATTGATGTTAAGAGAGGATGATGATAATCAATAGTGAGATTGAGAAGAGACTGAGATCCGGGGCAAAGTCAAGGAAAATGCTGAGACTGTGATGAAGTCAAGAGGAGTGTCGGGATCGAGACTGAAACTGAGACATGAAAGATACTAAGACTTGCAGTTGAGCCAAGAAAGATACTGAGATTATGATAAAGTCAAGAGAAGTGTCGGGATCAGAAATGAGACTGAGATCCAGGGCAAAGCCAAGGAAAACGCTGAGATTGTGAAGAAGACAAGAGGAGTGTCGGGATCGGGACTGAAATTGAGTCATGAAAAATACTAAGACTTGCAGCTGAGCCAAGAAAGATACTGAGATTACGATAAAGTCAAGAGAAGTGTCGGGATCAGGAACGAGACTGAGCCATGAAGGATATTGAAACTTGAGGCTGAGCCAAGAAAGTAAAGACTCTTGATGAAATCAAGAGGAGTGTCGGGATCAGAATTGAGACTGCGTCGTGAAGTATACTAAGATTGCGACTGTCTTTTATTTGGTTATGCTTGTATCTCTCATTATTTTGATTTTAACTAACAATTCAATATGACTCTTGATTCCATGGGATAGGTGGAGACGGTAAGAATCCGCCGCATCACCATGATTACTTGAGAGTTTTTTTTGCTTGATTTAACTAGATTTTTTCTGTATTGGTCTAATCGATCGTTCCTCCGGATCCCATGTGAGACGGTGACAGTAGGACTTATGCAGTGATGAGCATTGGATGCTATATACGTACATGTGCATTTCCAGAGTGCTAAGCATCGTTGAGGTGGGGTGTCAAAACCTAATTGACAATCACTTGCCCTATGATAAGCGTCGGTGCAACTTTGAATGGCATTTGCTGCCAATAGTTTCATGATTTGTTTGGAGGATTCTTATGTTGGTGTGATTGCAACGCCTCGTTCCCAGTGAGAAGACACTATTTGTCGAAGGGTATATATGGATAACAGGGTTGCTAAAACACAACGCCGCTTTGTAATGCGCATCGTAATCAATGGTAGCTTTTGTGATGGGTCATTTATTCTCTCTATAAAGTTCATAACAGAAGAAGGGGAGTGAAGACAACCTTTGCACTAACATAAGCCTTGTTCTTTCTTCCTTTGTATTCTATAACAACATTTCAAGGGAGATTTGATGAGAGAAAAAACTGTATCGTCGCTTTCCAGTATAACTCATACTTTGACTTGTATAACTTTTTTATCAAGCCTTAGATGTATTTTCACTTTTTTGTAAAAAAAATAAAAATAGATTCATAATTAAAGAATTTTGGAGAAGTGCAATGATTCTTTCAAATTCATTATTCGCATGGACATTTGTCTCACTATTTTTTATTTTCAATTGTTATAATGGAAGAAATGAATAAATAGGTATGTGTATTCGCTCAAGAGGCAGTGCTGCTTAAGTAAAACTTGAGCAGCTTTCTCAAGGTATTCAAGTGTTGATTGGTTTGGAGCTGGATGTCCTAACTTGTATTATGGTTCTTGATGGAGTAGTAGCTACATGACACGGCCCAGAGTGTGTATTATCATGGAGGGTTTGTTCTCCCCGAATTCAATTCACGAAGAAACACTTGGCACCTAAAATGACAGCATCAGTTCCGAAGAACAAAAATATTGTAATCGAAGACAGAAAAAGGCTGGCAAAACAGCAACCCGAAGGGGAGTACATGTACAAGCTCCCAACACTGCAAACAAAGGGAAAGCTGCTCTCGCTGCTGCTGCGGCTGCGGCTGCGGCTACAACTTTTGCTTCCTTTCCTGTTAGATCACTCTCATCTGGTCCACTCCCTCAAGTCATTCGAGCATCTTTTCTCTTCCCTGAGCTGACAAACATGTCATCAGCAGGCGTTCGTGTACCTAAAGATCCGGTGCACCGCCGTCGCAATCTCATCAGCTGTCCGCAATTGGCACTCTTCCTCCATCTGTTACATACATAGCCAAAATGTCACCAACTTAATTTGCCAAGTTCGAGCAGATTAATTAGCTGCCAATTAACCTTGAGGTTGAGCGAGTAGAGGACGGAGCTGGGGTCGAGCGAAGTGATGTTGAGGTGGAGCACAGAGAGGTGCAGTTCCTCCATGGCCGCGATGGCGCTCACTAGTTGACCTTGCCGCCGCCGCCCGGCTACCTTGAGGTTCACGTGCCCCTGGACCAGCGTCGCCTCCACGTCCACCCCTATGCCCTCCTCCTCGCCCTCAGAGTAGTCCCTGTATTGCGGCGACACGAAGAAGCCGTCGTGGAACGCGTCCGCGACTGTGCAGGCGACAACGTCGTCGTCATTGAGTACCCGCTGCCGCTTCTGTGCTTGGAGGGAGAGGAGGTGCTGCTCTAGCTCCTTGACGAACTCGATCGCACCGCCGATGATGGACGCTTGGTCGCCCTTCGAGGTCATTAAAAGCAAACAATGAAGGAGAAATACCCAAAAAAAAAGGATTTCAGAAGGTGTGCATGTGTCTCATTGGCATACGCGTTGGACGTAGGAGGGTGGCATGAGGGAGCGGAGAGTGACGAGGTAGTCATTCATAAGACGGCGGCGGTTGCGCTCCACGCCAATGTGGGTAATCCGCTGGCTCTCCGCCTCCACCGCGCTTTTCGACGCCGACACCGATCGTGGCCTCTTCCGCTTCCTCCGCTCGCTCGATCCCGCCGCGAGTACCACCGCGGCGGGGGTCCGCTTGTGGTGGACGCCAACTCCGCTGACGACGACGACGACGCCACTTGCTGGACGCGCGTCCGACTCGGAGGCGTGAGTGATGCAGCTCTCGAGTTGCTCCGCTGCGCGGGAGGACTCAACGTCCGCCACTCGCAGGTAGGTTTGGCTCTGTAGTCGTCGCAGAAGGTGGAAGTTGGTTTCTTGGGGGAAGAAACTTGGGTGCTCTGCTTCAGTGGTCTCCTCTCCGCCCGCTTGCATGAGAAGTTGCAGGAAGGGTGTTTGATGAGAGAACAGGCTCCCATATCTCATCTCAAATAAGCCAGGCTCCAAGCACTCTGAGCCCAACACCCCCCAGGCCAACTGTTATGTTTCAAAGAATCAAATTACTAAAAATTAAGCAGTGCCCATTGCTTGCATTGATGGAATGACCAAAAATAGGAGTCGATGTAGAACTTTCATCGATCGACGAGGTGATGTTCTACCAGATATATAGACTAAGATAGAAAGAGACGGGAAATTAAAGGAAGGTACCATAGCCGAGTGGAGTGTGAAACTTACAAGTGGGTTATTAATGGGTCCTCGGAGCTGCTCCATGGTAAGAAACTGATGAGTAAGCAGAGCCTGCAGCAGTAGTAAGTACCTCACCAACTACCTATCCTCTTCACGATCGAAACAAGCTTAATTCTTCTGCTCGTTGATTCCCCTCTTCATTTATGCTCAATTAATGCATGGTGGCCAAGCATGATAAATCTCCTCACAAATGATTAATGCCTGAAAAGAGGAGGTGAAGAAGCTTAGACAAAGTGATACAGTGGTGACGCTGCACACAAACTCCAGCTAATTGAGAGCGAACCATGGGATGGATGGAGCACGTATCGAGGTAGAGGAAGGAGTGGGATAAGGAGAAAGGATGAGGTTTACTGCTACGGATTTGGGGATTATTGAGGGGTGTCTGTCTGTGGGAGGTGCCCCATGCATTGCATTATTGTTTGGGTGGCAGATTTGTACAACTGCGGAGACAGAAGCACAGACGTGGGCCCGCTCGCCATCTTCTTTCTCTTTCTTTGCTCAGTCTCTGTGCTTCTTCTTCTTCTCTCTCTCTCTCTTTCCTCATCGCCTCAACTTCATTCCTTGACCGCGCTTCAATGGATGACAGTAATGCAGCTGTTCCATGCAGACGACCCTTCATTTAGATGATTGTTCGGCGGATCGAAGGTCGTCCGTTATTTATCTCCATTTTATATTTTTGATCCTCCGAGCTAATGATACAATAACATAAGACATCTTCTTAATTTTTTACATATTTAAAAATTAAATTTTAATTTTAATAAATTAATAGATGATTTTTTTAAATAATGATTGATATAAAAATATTGAATCGAAGAATCATCTGTTATAAATATAATTTCTAAAATCACAATTGATCCTATGATTTTGAACATCGAATCCATCCTGGATCGAATAAGATCAATTTTTTTTTAGTAAAATCGAAGCAGTATTAATAGAATCAGTAGGATAGTAGCAGAATTGAAGTAGGATTGGTAGAAATTTTGAGAAATTATAATTTTTTATTCGGATTGAATCATGAGACCTATAATATATTAAATCGAAATATATTTAGAAATTTACGGTTTGTTATTAGATGAACCCATAACCGTCCAATTTTAGACCAAAAAAATATCGTTTAAAATTTTTTTAGAGGCTCAGAAGATTTTTAGTTTATATTATTATCTTTTAGATTATTTTATAATTTATGTTATTTTTGTCTTTGCAGATTTAAATATTTATTTAACTATTTTTTAGTTAATTTTTGATTAATTATATTCTATCATTTTTTCTCCCAAAATGATAAATTTTTTAATGTCTATTATCTAATATTCCGTGGAATCAACACGTGAATAGAAGATTGTTTCATATGTTCATATTCAAATCAAAAAATTTAATAGCTTCCGCTACATTAGCTATTTTGTTGACCTTTAAACTAAGCAATCTTGTGAACCAAGTGAATAATCTTGATATTGAATGTGATTATTGTTATTGTGTTATTAAAAAATTTATACTTTTTTATTTTATAATCTAAAAATATAATTATTATTGGGCAAAATGGTAGTTAAATTACTAATTAATTTAAATTTATATATATAATAATATTATATGTAGTGTCGAGTATCGACAATCATATGTATATATAAAATTATTAATTTATTTAAGAGTTTTTTATAGGACCGTATAATTTTATGATCCGATTATGATCGATCCAATCTTGATCCCAATCGATTCTGTGTAGAATTATGATTCTAAAAACTATTAGTAGTCAGATTTCTATTTTTTCTATATATTAGTCATTGTCCGGGCTAGTAAATTAGCTTCTATGATTTATCTCTTTTGTGTTAATCTTGGGATGGATTGACAGGAGCGTTGGAGATGAATGTTTTACTTTTTTTACCACCATGATTCTACAAATTATAGCTGTAAATGTTTTTTAATTTATATGATGATTGATAAAAGAAAATTATAATGAATTTATAAATTAAATATTCGATGTTAATTAAAATAAAATAAAATAAAAATAATGGAGGGACATGTCTTGCTCGAATGCTCCAATTGACCGCGCTTCGACTTCGATGGCAGAGGCAGTCAGAAAAAGCAGCGTCCAGTGAATAAAAGGTCTGCGAAATCAACTGGATTTCAAACCTGCGCCCGGTCATGTCTAACAAAAGTCCGGACTTCATCAGAGACGGTCTTCCTACCTTATCCACTAAATTTAAAATACAATTTATACACACAAATTAATATGATAAGAAATGATAGAAGTTTATTTTCAAATCGTGGTCTAAAAATTAAAAGATTTTAATTATAAAATTGTAAGCACCCGAGAGAACTTTATCAAAAAGAGTTTCTCATTTTAATTTCTTTTATCAAAATAGTACCTTAATTATATATATTTTAAAATTCCTCTTGTGCTTATGTGGTGTCATTATCCTCTCGCAATGTCTATCTTAATTTGACTCCCCTGCCTCCCCATTGGGGGTATACACTCGCACACCTCATGAGCCCAACCTCCTCCTCTGCCTCGGCATCACCCTTAACCCTCCACCTCTCTAGCGATATCATCTTCACCATCGACAACTACATCAAACTCCAACCTCCTCGACCCCTCCTTTGGAACCATCAGCATTCTTGTCAATTGCGCCACCAGCAACTTCATGCTTGCCCACGAGATCACAGTTACAGTCCCTACAAGCATAATCAAATTGGTACTTGAATACAGTAACATAGACACACGAGGACGGAAGGGTGCAACTTCCTCCTTATTTTTTTAAAAAAAATTACGAGGATATATCACGACTTAGAAGGTAAAGTAATAAATTTTAAAAATAAAATATATAATAATAAATAAATTCAACAAGTAGGTGCAGAGATAAAGATTACATTAGTTCAAATCGAGATTAATTTAGAATTAATTTGATTAAATTATGACGAATCAAGTGTTAGGATCGAATGAATTTAGATATTTCCATAATGGTATGATATTGTCCGCTTTGGGACTAAGCCCTTATGATTTTATTTTTAGCTTTACCCAAAATGCCTCATACCAATGAAAATATCTTTATCTTATAAGTTCATGATATTTTCCATTATATTTTTAACATGAGACTTTGTTTGTAACCTCGCAACCCCAACACCAAGTTTAAGGTTTAATCGAGTTTGATCGATTTAAAATAAATTAAGGTATTTTTAGGATATCTTCTCTTTCCTCTTTTTTTTATTCGTTTTCTTCTTATGCAAGGAGCAAACCTCGTCGTGTTTTATGCCACCACCATGCCTTCACTCATCTTTTTTTTTTTCCTTCCTCTTCTTCTCCATTTTCATCTTCTCTTTCTCTTCTCCAATGACAGTAACCTTGTAGTTTTTTTTCTCTCCTCTCCTCAAGCACAAAAACTCACTTTTCTTCCCTTTCTCTTCTCCATTAAGCAAGAAATGTAGCATCCTGCCCTCTTCCAGCAGCAAGAGAAACTCTCACATCTTCTTCCTCTTCTCGTATTTTCTAAGATTTTGTTGGCTACACAAAACCAACCCTGTTTGATCTTGCCTTACTCTCTCCTCTTTTGTTTCTTCCTTTCTATTTTCTCTTCTTTGTTTTTCTCAAAAGCAATGATCTTCCTATTAATGACCAGAGGAGTAAGTTGTTCCTTTCTATTAATAAAAAAAAAATTCACATATCTCCATAATGATAATGATATAATATTGCCCATTTTGAAATTAAACCCTTATGAATTTATATATTTTTAGGTTCTACCCAAAAGGTCTTATACCAATGTGAGACTTTGATTGTATTCCTAACAATCAACTCCTCAAATGAAGGATCACCATTATTCTCATGATCCGAGTCTCTCCTCTAACACTTTTCACTATCTAGGGTTCACTCTCCTAGAATTTTTATCAAGTATCCGGTCACCCTCTCCTAGGATTTCAGACCATAACTCTGATACCACTTGTTAGGACCAAAAGAATTCACATATCTCCACAATGGTATGATATTATCCATTTTTGATCTAAGCTCTCATGAATTTAGTTTTAGCTCTACCCAAAAAGCTTTATACCAATGGAAATATTTTTCATCTTATAAACTCATAATTTTTTAATGTATTTTCAATGTGAGATTTTTATTGTATTCCCAATACTTTCTTCTTTCATATTTCATTAATTAAAAGAGAATCATAAAGTATATATTTTATTTTATTAAGTTATTATTTATTGTTGGGAATATAATCAAAATCCCACATTAGAAATATATGAAAAAGTTCATGAGTTTAAAAGATGAGATATATCTCTATTGAAATGAGATCTTTTGGGTAGAATCCAAAAATAAATGCATGAGGGCTTAGGCCCAAAGTAGATAATATCATACCATTGTGAAAATATCTTAATTTTTTTGATTCTAACAAGTGATATCAGAGTCATGGTCTAGACCGGATGTTATGTAGGGTGGCCTTAACGAAGTTGAGGGGAGACCCGAAATAAGTCAAAAGTGATCATATGCTTGAGAGGAGGCCCAAAGCAGGTCAAGAGTGACTGGATACTTGAGAGGAGACCCAGAGTAGGTCAAGAGTGACTGGATGCTTGAAGAGAGACCCGAAATAGGTTAAGAGTGATAGGATACTTACGAGGAGACCCGGAGCAGATCAAGAATGACCATATGCTTGAGGGGAGATCCGGACCATGAGAGTAATGTTAGGACTAGTGCGAGTTAGAGAGGAGGGTGAATATATTCGATCGCTTCTTGTCTTCTTGTTGTGCTGTTGTTTGAATGTGCAGTGGAATACTTGATTCAACTTTCGATGTCACATGCACAACACTTGAATTTTACTTGGTATCCACCTCCTTGAGGTGACTAATCAAGGATCCACTCTGAGCTCTCTCTCCACTAAGAACTCTCTCATTCTCAAAAAAATTTCGGAGGCAGAGAAACCTCTTACAAACTCCTTACAAGAGAATACAAGCAACATAACAACAAATGAAAATGAAGATGAAAACACTTTACAATTTGAGAATATTTGCTTTCGATACTTACTTGTCGCTTTGGAATGTCTCTTGAAAGATGGAAATATAGCAACAATTCGCCTCTAACCTTTCAAGAATTGACAGCTCGAAATCTCTACAAAACTCCCTTTTCTAGGGTTGCTTTCAGGCTAGAAAACGCTTTCCAATCAATTGACCTTACTCCTAATTGATTACCACGTCAAATTCGATCGTTCAAACCTGCAGAATAACTCTTTTTTCGCCTGACCAATCGATTGGTGAGTCACCCCAATCGATTGTTGGATGTCAATCGATTGCCTCAATCGATTCTGCATCCTTCTATTCACGCGAGAAAGTACAGTCAATCGATTGACTTAGGTCAATCGATTGACTTAGGTCAATCGATTGTCCTAATTGATTCTGACCTTTTCTGTTGGAAGAGATTTTACCTCTAATCGATTACTCTAATCGATTGACACTGCTCCAATTGATTGGGCACGATTACCCCCAATCGATTCGAATACCTTCTATTCGCTCGACAGATTCCTCCAATCGATTAATCGATTGGAACTGCTCAAGGGGCATGCTTAGTAGACATGAATGGAATATGGTGGAATTGGAATCATCTGTAGAATGGAATGAATGTGAGAATGGAATAAAATAAATATTCCATTTCAATGCTTGGTATCAGGTTGGGAATGTAATGTTTATTACTCATTTGATTCTAATCTTATGATAATCTTACGATTGGTAACTCCAAAATAAACAATAGGAATGGAATGATATTATTTGTGTTGACAAAATTACCCTTTAAATAAAAACAAATAAAAATAACAATTACACAAGAAATTTATATACTTTATTCTAATTTTATTAATTTTTTAATAACAAATGACAAAATATATTCTCAAAATGTGTTTAAACAAATATTCAACTTGATAATAATCAAAAGAATTCAAACTACATATCAAATAACCAACATAATATAGTGTTGACTTTCAAAAAAACATAAATTTAAAATATTTCTAACCATCACCCAAATAACCAACTATTATTTTTTACTTATTCAAAAACTTTAGACATCACCATAATAGCTTTAACCAAAAGCTCTTTAACTCATGGGATTTGGTTATTTGACACACTGCTTTCATGACTTCCCCTGGAATAAGATTGAGAATCTTTCTTATCTCGGAATTATTTTTTTATCGCTTTTCTAAAATTTCTGCATCAACTCCCATTGCTTTTGCAAAAATTTGACTTGCTTTACCAATTTCACTTCCAATAATGGAAGCATCTTTAATATCTATCATGACAATCATATTATCATTGCTTTCACTATAAAAAAAATCTTAGAATAATAACAGGATTAGTGACAGAATATTTATTCCATCAAAATTTACTGACGAAATATCGATTTCGTTAGCATATGATGAAAACATGATATTTTTTTAATCGAAACTTCCGACGGAATATGAATTCCGTCGGTATCTTCAAAGAATTTATCGAATTCATATTCCGTCGGTTATAAAAACGAAAAAAAAGAAGAGGAAAGTAGTAAAAAAAATATGTGATTCTCGACGGAATACCTATTCCGTCGGTGATAAAATGAAAAAAATCAAACGCTTAATAATTCCCGACGGAATCCCGATTCCGTCGGAAATTACCGACGGAATCCCGATTCCGTCGGGAATCAAAATTGAAAAATTAGGGCTCGGTCCTAATTTTTCTTATGTGCAATGATCCGACATCTCTCTCTCTCCGGCGACGAGGACAAATTGGACTCCGACGTCTCTCCGGTAAGTCCCTCAATGACATCTCTCTCTGGCATTTCTCTCCGGCTGGCGGCGAGTTTGGGCGGCGACCTGCTCACGGCGTTTCTCCGACCGGCTGCTCGAGGTCGCTTGCTTGTGGGTGGCAAGCTGTCGACCGGTCGCCTGCTAGCGGGCGGCAAGCTGCCAGTCGACCGCCTGCTCACGGGCGGCAAGCTGCCGGCCGGCCGCCTACTCGCGGGCGGCATGCTACCGGTCGGCCGGCCGATAGGCCTGCTGGCGGCTGTGACTTGCTCAGCAGTCATCTCCTTGTTGGCCGATCACCAAACAGCTGAGTACGTCGCAGTCGGCAGCTTGCTTGTGGCTGGCCGACCGCCTAGCGGCTGAGCACCAAACGGCCAGCAGCCTGCTCGCGACCAAGCCTGCTACCGACCTGCTGGTGGTCGCGACTAGTGGCCGACAACTTGCTCAGTCGACAGCTTGGCCGCGGCCAGCGGCTTGGTCCGGTCGCGAACTCAGCTTACCGCAAGCTCATCTGCTCCTTATTTGTGATTAATTATATTTTTTTTTGTATTTTATAGTATATTGCATTTTATGTTCTCTCCGTCTGCTCATCTCCGTCTGTTCATCACCGATTGGTCATCTTCAGGTATAATTTTTTAAATAGTATCACCTCTATGCTAATTTATATGGTTAAATTTATATGTAGAATAATTTAGTATTTTGATTAATAATATGATAT
>JBBUKS010000002.1:10775490-10806376 GCA_038050645.1 Hedychium gardnerianum | reverse complement strand
CCTCCTCCGTGTTGGTCCTGGGACGGACTGGCGGGGGCGCTGGGGGCGAGCGTTTCGCCTTTTGCCACAATTGAGTAGGGATTCGGTGGGATATCAACATTTTTGTATTTATTTGCCCCGCTATGTCTTTTGAGATATATTTTTTTAAAAAAATAGAACACCATTTTTAATATTTGCCCCACTATAAATTTGTAACGTAGGATTCAACACTTTCCTAAACGAGATCAAACCATCAAGAGAAGATAATTATTGAAGAATATTTTAACATTGAGGTAATCACCTTCTTCGAAGTTTAAAGTTTAAACCCCGGTTTATTCGCAGTAACGGCAGAGAGGGAGAGAAAAAAAGAGTAAAAAAATAAAAACACGAAGAACAGCAGGATTCACACACGATACGTTACAAACTAATCTCTTCAAGCTAACAACGTGATTCTGCTACTGTACTTATATTGTTCATCTTCTTCTTCTCAATGCAGCTGCCACTTAGTTTCTTTGGATGCATTTCTTGTTTGAGATCATGATGAAAAAGATTTATCCTTCAAAAACTAATCTTCTTTCTCTACTTCTCTTTCTAATCATTCCTGCGTTAGTGGCGACTGCGTCAGAAATGGAGGAGAAAGCCATCTATCTCGTGATAATGGAAGGAGAACCAGTGGCATTCCGTCAAGCAGCTGCTACGCCATCAAAGAGACACAAACCATTACAATATAAAAGGTAGAGCTAGAGTCAGTGATCATATTTTCATGTTTAGGTTTTATTATTTTAAACTCACGCAGGGAACAAGCAAAGCTTTTGGCGAAGTCTCATGACCAACTTCTTGAGAGCAATCTCGACGTGGAGAGCTACCAAAAAGTGTACAGCTTCCACCATGTAATCAATGGCTTTGCCGTCCACACCACTCCCACTCAGGTACTTCTTCATAAAATTAACATCACTGAATGCCCATTCACTCGGGCACTTGTTCATAGACAATTTGGTACTACAGGCAAAGAGGCTCGAATCCATTCCCGGTGTGCTAACAATAGAGAAAGATCGAAGAGCCAAGCTGATGACAACCTACACACCCCAGTTCTTAGGGATCCCTCAACGAGCATGGCCCCAAGCAATGGGCGGCGCCAAGTATGGAGGAGAAGGCATGCTGATTGGCGTCATCGACACAGGCATCGACCCCAACCATCCTAGCTTTGCTTGTTCCGAACCCCCCTTGCTTCAAAACTCAACGTCAGACAGTTGCACAACTTCGCTCGCCAGTTCACTTTCCTGCCAGCCAGGTCCTCTGTTTCCTCCAGGTTCCTGCAATGGCAAGATAGTTTCTGCTAGGTTTTTTGCTCGTGGAGCCGCGACAACTCTTCCCTTGAATGCTTCCAGGGACTTCTCACCTTTTGACGAGCTTGGACATGGCAGGTGATCATGCAGAGGAGTAATAATTAAGTCAGCCTGTTGCTTTTTGTTCTTTATTACGGTGGATTGAGTTGTTCTGGCACAGCCATGTAGCTTCCATTGCAGCTGGAAATTGGGGAGTTCCTGCCGTCGTCAATGGTTTCATGTATGGATTTGCAAGCGGAATGGCTCCTCGTGCAAGGCAAGACTGCTTGCTCTTCTTGATTTTGTGCACAGAAAAAGCTGCTTAAATTAACTTAGTTTTCATTTTTTTTTTAAAAAAAAAAACAGGCTTGCTGTTTATAAGGCTCTGTATCCTGCAGGTGGAAATGTTGCTGACATTGTGTCAGCCATTGATCAAGTAAGAACTGAATCAGAGATTTTGCATCATTCACAACCCCAAAAAAAATTGATGTTTTGTCTCATTCATCTAATCAATCTGTAGGCTGCACGCGATCAAGTTGATGTGCTGGTGCTCTCCGTCGGCCCAGATGAGCCCCCGGAGGGCATCGTAAGCTTCATGAGCATACTCGACATCGCGTTGTTATTCGCGAGAAGAGCAGGCATCTTCGTCGCTCAGGCCGCCGGCAACCAAGGCCCGGCCGCTGCCACAGTCTCATCTTTCAGCCCTTGGGCAATGGGTGTGGCAGCGAGCACTACGGGTCGAGTTTACGCGCCTACTCTTCTCACCGGAGATGCTCATCGACTACAAGGCGTTGGCTTAACAGGTAATAAGTAACTTATAACTGAATTCCAACATCACTTCTTCCAATGTAACAATCGATCGTACACATTGATTGTAGCTCCAACTCCGGGAAATGGGCTCTTCCAGTTTAAGCTCATCGCGGCGAAGGACGCTGCGATGAAGAACAGTTTGGATTCAGAAGAATGTCAATTTGCAGATGCCCTGAAGCCTGAATTGGTGATCAACAGCGTTGTGATATGTTCATTCTCACAGGGGTTTCTTAATGGAACCTCATCTCTCGATGCCATACTTGACACTGCAAAAGCTCTTCATTTCATTGGATTTATCTTTATCGCCAACCCTGCTTACGGTGACTTCATCGCCCATCCTCTTCCTTTTAGCGTTCCCGGAATTATGATTCCTCGAGTAGCTGATGCGCAGGTGGTAAAATGTTTGTTTGATTAAATTTTTGGAGTAACAATTAAGATCCTGTTGGAGGTTGATGCAGGTGCTCATGGCGTACTACGAGAACAACACTTGTAGGGACGAGAGAGGTGCGGCCATCAGCCACAGAGCCACCGGAGCCATTACAGAAGGCCGGCACGCCTTCTTCTCTGATGACGCGCCTGTCGTCTCCCGGTTCTCATCGCGAGGGCCTGGCGTCATGGACGACCAGAAGAATCCGGCTGACGTCCTGAAGCCGGATATCCTGGCACCGGGGGAGCAAATTTGGGCGGCCTGGAGCCCACTCGGCGTCTCGGACCCTGTACTCTCCGGCGACGAATTCGCTCTGCTCTCAGGGACGAGCATGGCGGCGCCGCACGTGGCCGGAGTCGCGGCGCTCATCAAACAGCTCCGCCCCTCGTGGAATCCCTCCATGGTAGCCTCCGCTCTGTCCACCACCGCGTTGAAGCATGACCGCCGGGGGCTCCCGCTCCAGTCGCAGGGCTCGGACCTGTACTCCTCGCGCCCGTCGACTCCGTTCGATCACGGCGCCGGAATGGTGGACCCCGAGGCGGCGCTCGACCCGGGATTAGTCTTCTCCGCCGGTAATGATTTAACCACGCATCATTCATCAACTGCGATAGGTTTGACAATGTCCTCGCATTGTTACAGAGTTCGAGGACTACGTCAACTTCTTGTGCGCGTTGCCCAACGTCACCCCGGCGCTCGTCCAATCCACCACCGGAATGAAGTGCGACGCTGAGTCCAGTAGCTCTCCGGCGGATCTTAATCTTCCGTCGGTGACCATATCTGCGTTAAGAGGGCACCAGACGGTAAAACGCAGCGTGACAAATGTTGCGGGGAAGGCAGAGACGTACCTGAGCTCCGTCAGGCCGCCACAGCCGGAGGTGGTGGAGGTGAGCGTTCATCCAGAATGGTTTGAAATCCCTAGTGACGGAGTGCAAGATTTGGAGATCGAGCTCAAGGTGCTGCAGACATCGGAGTCATTTGCATTTGGAGAGATCGTTTTGACCGGGAGCTTGAATCATGTAGTCAGGTTGCCATTGGCAATTCAACCGGTGGGATTCGGATAAGCATTTGCTAGATTCGACGGCAAGAAACAAAAAACTATTTTTAAATTTTCATTTTAACAGCAAGCAGTAATATTGGAAGTGAATGATCGATCAAGTTTAACCACAATTTTAGATATTTTATAAAATCTAGACAACTATATATATATTTTTTTAAAAATTAACTATAAATTCATCAATTGCAAATCCACCACTTAATTTGCAAATTAGATATTTTATTTTAATTTAATGGATCCCGACAACTGGATTAGGAAACGTGTCGCTGTCATTGCGCTCGTTCGACGGCTCGGCTCGGGCATGGAGCCACCGGAACACCTCTCAGAAAAATCACGTGACTTGTTGTTCCTTCGCATTGCGTATCGGCTTCGAACCGTAACATTCCTTAAAATCCGCTCCGAAACGTTACTTACCCATTTGGCAGTTGCCAAGCATTTAACGCCCACTCCTCTACTGTCCTTGACTCCTTTCGCTCTTCTTCTTTCGCTGCTACTAGAAACCCTACTCTTTCCACTCTCAGATCCCGATCTTCCCTTCCGTGGTATCCAATTCTCGCGAATCCGCTGGTTATCTACTCGACCGGTTGATCATCGATCAAAATCCTTGTCTTGATCGCGAAATTTCACGACTTTGTTGTTTCTTAAGTTGGAAAACCGCCGCATTTCGACGGTTCAATCGCTTTGGTGTTGCGCTTCGCTGGATCGCGACATTGTGGTATGACCTAAATTACTGAACCTTTTAATTTTTGCTGCATCTACTTTTTTGATCTTCTTGTTCGTTTTCCTGATATTTTTGTGTGGAGTTTTTGCATACATTTGATTTCAACTTCGACAATTAACTGTACTAAATCTTTCGGATTGATGCTGAATTTCACTTTTTTCCCCATCTGTGGAAAGTTGGACTGATTTTTTTCTTTAAAGGGGTAGAATCGGAAATGCCGATTTTTGCTCTAGTTTCTGGAATTGTTCTCATGATTCAATGCATGTTTTAGCAAACGATCCATACTTTATGTATCTTACTTTTGGGGGGTTTCAACTGAACCACTTTCCTTTATTTTTAAGTTTCAACTAAAATCATTGTGTAGATCGGTACTGTGAAGAGGAATTGCATTAAAAAAGAATTCTTTTTTTTTATTCTTGATTTACTGCGAAGCTTCTGATCGTGGAATTAGATGAGTTTGCGATTTTTTTGTTCGCCTTTTCTTCACACAAAAAATAAGTAAATAGATAAATAACTATTCATGTTCGATTCTTGATACTTGCTCGTTCCTCCGTGAAGCGCCGATTAAGTACTTTGCCATATAAATTTTTGAGAAAGACTTGGGTTCTGGGAAGAATGCTATTTTTTTTTATAATGTGTTGGATGGTAGCCAGTCTGTTGCCTTCTCATTAATTGGATTGAATTAAATTTTCATACGTGAGCTTAGTCAAAATCCATATGATGTTGACGGGCGTTGCTGTTGGTCTTTTTGGTGCTGCCTTTTTTCCTGAAAATAACGTTTGTACCTAAAAAAATGTTATTGCTTGTGAGATGTTATTACCTGCAACTGACACTACTGTCCATAATCTTGCCTATCGGAATAAAACAATTATAAATTGCATTAGAAGAGCTTTTATTATTCAATGTTGTATTTTCTGCCAAAAAATTTGCATAGCTCCTCAACTAATATTTCCTTTGCTAATAGTTTGATGATTCCTCAGCTGGTTGGATATCAGGTTGTAAATTTATTACAAGGTATGGAGGCTGAGTTCTGTTCTGTCAGGACAACTCTATCCCCTTCACGGTATGAAAGTGGGGACGAAGAGCTTTCTGTGCTTCCCAGGCACACTAAAGTCATTGTCACTGGAAACAACAGAACTAAGTCTATTTTAGTTGGACTTCAAGGTGTCGTCAAGAAGGCAGTAGGTCTTGGTGGCTGGCATTGGCTGGTTAGTAATCTATCATCCATTACCTTCCCACTATTCTTCTATATTTTTAGTAGTTGAATGATACCAAGAAGTGGGCATGTAACTGAAGCTAAAATATCAGATATGATCTCACATTGGTGGTTTGTCAATTTGACCTCCAACTAGAAGTTATTTTTTTTCAAATCTATGTACATACCAATCATGATGTACAATCTTCTCAATGATAAATTGATGCTGCTGCAGCCTGCAGATGCTTCCTGTATCCCCAATTCATCTTACTTTCTATTACTTCCACAAGTAGCTTTAGCTTAGTTTTGGCACTCAATTGTTCAAAGCCCAAGTTAGATCTTTCACTTAGATGCCTATTATAGTTTCCAATCTTAATTGATCTGACACCTTTGCTTCGTCACTTTATGCGAAGTTTTGGACTATTTTCTTTCCATGCAATTATTTGGATAAAGCAAGCATGGAAGACATGTTAATAAAATTTGTTGGCATTTGATCAGGTTCTAAAGAATGGCGTAGAAGTGAAACTGCAAAGAAATGCATTGAGTGTCTTGGAAGCTCCTACAGGAAACGAAGATGATGATGACATTGAATATGATAACTCATTCTGCAGCAGCTTAGATCTGGGAGATAAAGACATTGATTGCTGTAAGTTCCTACTGTTTACTAATTGGTATCTATAATTATCTTCATTAGTTAGATATCACTTGGTAATTAAGAAGTAAAGCCTGCAGTGTGCCTATCTATTTTAAATTTTTATTAAAGTTATATTGTCTTGACAGCTAGCTTAGAGTTCCGTAAGACAACAAAGCCAAGGGTTCGGCATACCAAGCCATGGGCATCCTTTGCAAAGTCAAGTGGTCGGAGCAGTTGTCAAGACACTCATACTAATGTCCATAAACATCAAATGGTGAGAAAAGATTGTGTTGAATAATTCAATATCATTCACAATATATCTCATTGTCATCTTTCAATTGTTTTTTTTTAATAAAATCCATCTTTAAACATTTTTGACTTGTATGATTACATTGTTTTGAGATTATATATTTCCATGGGTGGTTCTACCATTTGAATCATCCACATGATTCCTGAAGAATCTTAGTATGGGTCATCTTGGTTACACTATCTTCAATTGAGTACAGTGCTGAGAACTTGTACTAAAAACTTAGTTAACGATGAACAGAGACTTAACTTGGCTAAGCTTGGGACGCCGACCTTATGGAGATACTGGAGGCATTTCAATCTCGTATGTTTCTTGACCAGATTCTACTCGTGAGACCCTTTACCTTTTTCTAAGCTTGAAACCAACTGATGCACAGGTGAACATCAACCCCAATCCAACCAAGGAACAATTGATTCTTGGGGTGCAAAATCATCTCCTGTCACAGGTCATCCTTCTGTTTACCATTTCTTGGACTACTACTTTCTTCTAACAATTAACATATCTTTTTATCTGATCTCTTGTTCACATTCCTACTTGTAAGCAGGAATTGGATGAGATGCAGGTGATCATGGGTTTCATCCACTCTGCCAAGAGATTGAAAGCAGTTAACCCATAAGAGGAACAAGGTGGTGTGATTGGACAGATTGTAAAAGTGCCACTCCTACCTAATGGACTGCAGTGATTGAACCATGGCACCTGATGATTTTGTAGTCTAGTAATATATATATATAAATTAGTATTATTGTTTCGGTGAGGAATGGAAAGGACGTACTTTTTATTCGGTTGTGGTGGAGGGGACAGCCTGCTTAAAAGATGAGTCGGAAAAGGACGATTTATTCTGTATAATCTTCCGGACTTTGCAGTGGAAAATGAGTCATGTGTTCTTGTCTTCCACTCCAGCACCCATGACCCATTTGATAATCAGAAGAGAAAATATGTGAAAGTAGAGATAATTAATAGATGCCATGTATCTATCAACATAGTTGTTGGATGATTTCGTCATGTGTGGGAAGTTGCAGTTTTTATGTGGCTGTATCCACAGCTCTAGCCTCGTTCTAGTGAATAAGAAATGTGTCGTTTCCCCACATTAAGTTCTAGTGCTTTCCTGGTAGATATCTCTTCTAAAACTCTGAATATTAGCATTCTAAATCTCGCTTCATGATTCCTGATTTTTAATATTAGTTTCAGAGGCTAGTTTTGCATATTGCGTCAAGTTTTAAAACCATTATCATTATTATTTTTTATTTTGTGAGGTATTATTGTTCTATTTTTTTTCTAAATTAATTTGCAAATTATTTAGATTTATACAAACTGGTTTAATTTGTAAGTTCATTTTTCTATATTTTTTTTTCACTTGAAACATTCATTCATGTGTTACATACCTCTCGGCCAATTAATCTCCAAATTGGATTTTGGTTCGATTTTAAAAACAAAATTTCTTCAACAACTCCAATAAAAGTGGTTGTCAAATCAGAAAAAATCTTTCAAAAAAGTCACAGTAAGTTCGTGAGTTAATATATAATCTAAAGCTAAATATACATGAATTTCAGCGTGCTTATTAAAGTTGTAGTTTATAATAGATTATGTGTTTCAGTCTTCTTTAGGCAAACAAATCAGGTAGGAATTTTTTTAAAATATTCAAATTATGTATAATTTTAAAATTATTAAATTATATTTTTTTATTTTTTTTATTTTTTTTAATCGATTGATATATTATAGTAGTCAATTGGAAATAATAAAAATCATTAGTAATAATTGATAGATTATTTTTTTTAAAAAAAATAATTTAAATTTTAAAAATTATTAATTTCGATTAAAATTAATTAATAAATATAAAAAATTTGAAATGATATAAAATTAATTTTTATGTGTTTATTTAATTTTTTAAATTATATAAATAATTTAAATATTAATTTAACTCAACGAATATATTATTTTTTTTAAAAAAATTAATGGACTTATACAGTAATAGCAGTCAATTTTAATTATTTCTAGTATATCAATAGTATATTGTAGATTAAAAATAGTAATAAGGATAAAAATAAAATTAAATATATACTTTAATATTTTTAAAATTATTTTAAATAATTTAAATATTTTGAAAATTTACCAAGGTAAAAAGCCGAGCAAATCACGTCGACCATATTCGTTACCAAATTCCATTTTGGTTAAATGTATTGAAACGCCCGAGGATTTGGGTTAGTTTTAAAATGTTAACCCAATTTAACAAAATATAGATCCCGAGCAATACAAAGAACTCCAAAAACCCTAGAGAGAGAGAGAGAGAGAGGAGGGCGATGCATTCGTTCGGTTACAGAGCGAACGCGGTGGTGACGTTCGGCGTCGCCATCCTGGCGGTGATGTGCGCCATGGCCTCCCTTTCTGACAATTTCAACTCCCCTTCGCCCACCACCGACGTCAAGGTAAGAACTCACGACTTGCTCTCTCCTTCGTGACCCGTTTTCAGGTCATCAATCCCTTACGGTCAGCGATCCATCAAGTCTTTGCTCTGTACTGACAACAAGTCACCCAATGTGTTCAATTGCATCGTTTGCTGTCGGATTTGGTTCATCTGTAACAAATAATTTGGATCTCTATCTTAGCTGCCGACAGATTTCTTCAAGAAGAACGGATTATGTTGTTGACATTGATGTTCTTTGTTTGATAGAAAAACCAAGTCATTTTCAAAATAATTGGCGTCCGTCCTGTTTCCTGAACTGTAAAAGCCTATTTGGTATTTGCATCAGTCTCTTTCCTTTTTCAATCAAATTAATAGCTAGATGTAACTATGAAGCACGCATCAATGGTGGAGTTGTGGCCTTTTTTGATGCTAACTCTTGACTAGAGTAAGCATATAGTTCGTTAAAGATGTGATTTTCTTTTACAAAAGTGGTTATGAAGTTATACATTTTTCTTGTGACTGACTCTGCTATTTATTCTTCTCCTCTTGATGCATGATAACCTGCTTCAATGTTTTCTTCTTTTTCTCCCAACATTTTGTCCTGACTTTGTTCTTCTGCAGGTTCTTAATGTAAATTGGTTCCAAAAGCAACCAAATGGGAATGATGAGGTAAGTTCTGTTACTATTGTGTTGTTGTTTCCCCTGTTAGTAAGGCAAAATTTCCTTACAAACAAACTATTTTGCACATTTATCATTTAATTTAATTTTGCAAATATACCAGCATAGAACATAAAAATTCGAGTATGTATCCAATTTGAGAGTTCTTTCTTGAAATAGTAATAAACTGGATTACTTTTATAAAATGCCTTTGTCAGGTTTTGTTTTTTATAATGTTTTTCTTCGATCTTATAGTTTATTTAATTTTTGAAATGACATTTAAATATCTTGGAATGCCATTTGAATATGAAAAATGAATTCAGAGGACATGAAAGACAAAATGAAAAAGGAGATATAAACATGAAACTAAATAATAGTTAAAATTATATTAAGGACATTTTGCTTATATCATTTTACCCAAACATCCTTAACCTAAGTTTAATTTGAACTAATGTTATTTATAAGAAACTTTCAAATTTCCATGGATGCATATGAAATATTAAATATTGTAATGGCAAATATGCAATTCTGTTATTTTGAAAAGTAAATATGTATTTTCCCCTTGGCATTATCAGTTGAAATTTTAATTTTAAAAAATGGCATTGTAAAATTCTCTTAGAATAGTAACAAAATGATTGTAACCAACCATATTGCCCTATAACTTTTAAACATTTATGATGTGCCTTTGAATTTGACACTAGTATTTTAATATTTTTCAAGATATTCTTTTTATTAATATTCGGAAATGTTATTTGAATATTTGGATATGACATTTGAATATGAAAAAATGACTAAAGGAAATAAAATGCATGATGAAAAGTGAGACAAAGAAAAAAAATGAAAATAAACAATTACAAAAATTATAATATGGACAATATAATTTTAACCAAACATCAATAAGCTAAATTTAATTCAAATGAATTGTATTTGTTATAGATTTGAAATTTAGAAGGATATCTGCAATACTAAAATTTGTAATGGTAAGTGATAAATATGCTGTTTCATTATTTTGTAAAAGTATATATTTACCCTTTGCTTAATGGTATATAATACTTAACTAGCACCTCTCTAGATTTCTAAACATTTTTACATCTTCTTATATGGGTAATTCATAATGCTTGCTCTTACAAGTATAATTTAAAATAGACTAAAGCACCAACGCAGGCTGCAATTGCATGCAGCTCTGTTGGCTGTTAGGTCTGAGCATTGCATAGATAAGTATACTGAAACTTACTGTGCTTTTTCTTGAAACCTTTGACTGCTTTTTGGCCAAAACATTGATTCTATGGATACAAAATCAAAATGCATACTATATGAAGTTTAAGATCAATGAGTCGAATTACAGACTCTGTCAAAAGAACATGTGCAATAATTAACTGTTCTCACTACCATCTATTGAAAAGAAATGAGTAGTATTTATCTTATTTTCACTCTATTTCATTTGTCAGACTTACCTAAAGGGAATTGAAAGGAGCAAAATATTCTCACTTATCTGCTCTTACAATATGTGTAAATTTCATTTCTGCTCATTTTCTTCCAATTTGTATGGAAATAAAATCATAGGAAATGAATGGAATTAAGTTCTTTCTCTATTTCCTTGAAGTAAATAAGTGAAATGCATCCTTTCATTTCACTTCTTTTCTTTTCCCGCTTATTTCTCTCCAATTAAATACAAAATTAGTATCTCCTGTTAGCAGTATCTTTGTTTGAAAGGAAAAATGGGAAAACAGTAAATCCTCCTGCTTCAAATTTGCTATATTGTCCAGAAGAAAAATCTGCATATTGGGTGAAAATTTTAATCAACTAAACTTGACTATATAATATAGATTTTGTTGATTCTTGCACATTATACTACCAAATCACGTTTTCTGTTCACTGCTAGCATAGGACATGTTATTATATTTAACACACTATATATGGACATAATAATCTTGCAAGTTGCTGTTTATCTAACTTCATGTACTGTTATACTTTCTAGGTCAGCTTAACAATGAACATATCAGCAGATCTTTCATCTCTTTTCACCTGGAATACTAAACAGGTTTATTTTCACACTTACTAATCAGCATATTGTTAAATATATTGTTGGACATAGTGTTGATAATTAGAACCTATTTATCTGCTGCTCTATGTTTTAAGTGTATGATTTAAGATTTTTTTTCTTGGTAATTTGCATGTAATTATGTCAAACATATTTGGCTTTAAATCATTGCCTTTTGCAATTGTTGAAGCAGGGTAGTTCCTGTTTCATCCTAAAATGACTACCTATTTGGGAAGGGACACCCCCTTAGTATAAGCACAATCAGGATGCCTACTATAGGCCATGTTGGATGATGAGTCGGTGCCATTCTCTACACTGATGGGTTTGAAATACCCTCCTCAGGTCCTCACATCCTGTCATGTTCAGAGGTATGAATTGAAGCTCTAAGTGTATCCAGGATAGAGCAAATGCAGGAGTCCACACCTGACCATCAAACTCAAAGGTGCGGGCTGTGGCTCTATGTACATCCATGACACATACACTTTTTCATTAGGTTCAGACATATGAGTTGAGGCTTTGATATCATGTTGAAAGTGAGACCACTTAATCTCAAAAATGATTTGCCATTTTGAAGACCAAAGATGGCCACTAGCATAATATAGGCACATCCAAAATCCCTACACTTAGTGGGACTATGACATCAGTACTCTTCCCTATTTGCTGATTGGTGTAGGGTATTCTCCATAAAAGTTTTGATTGTAAATCTCATAGAACCATCTAATGAATTACTAGTACTTGATTGATCATAAAAGACTATTTTAACTTGAAACTTGAGTTTGAGAAAAATGTTGCAGATTTAGGGTTTCAGAGGGTACAGGAATTGTGTACCTATAACCTGACTAATATGGAGAGTGCATTCTAGGACCAACCATAAAACACTAGATCTATGTATGTACTATATGGAAGAGTGGGTATTTTGGTTCATTCCTCTCTTTGTTGGTACATCCGAGCTGGTAGTTCTAGATAGGAAAGGTTTATATAAACACAATTTAGGTTTAATGAGACATAGTAGTATGAAGTTGGTGAGGGGAGTTGATCTCCATGGCAACCGCAATTCGTATAAATAATTTCATTTGGCAGTATTTTTAATACACACTTTTTTTTGAAGTATCTATTTTGAGTGGAAATAGGAGATATTGTTCTGCTTAAATATATTTATCTGAGTTGGCATCTTTTCCACAATAATTTTAAAATGTAATCTTGAAATCAATAACTTTTAAACATAATATTAGAGAGAAATTGTAACTTATCATTAAAAAATCATGAAATTTTGTTTTGCATGTTGAGGATATGGCTATTTTCATATAGAATTTTCAAAAACTCTCTTTGTTGTTGCATTCAATAGATAGCATAGCTACAACGTTGCATCTTCATTTCTATTCCAATATTACAATCAGGAATATATAGTTTGGATATGATGATCCACCATAAGATGTTAAAGCTGGAGAAATCTAATTATGCAAAGGTTTTAATGCCTAAATAAATGAGTAGGATATTTTTTGGTATGCCACTGAACTTGATACTGTGATATGTGTATGATGATTTGAATTTCTGAAGGATGCATTTAAAATCATAGTCGCAAACCTGGAATGGATGACGCCAGGATTGTGAAGGCATGCTAATTTTTGATGGACTATTTGAGCAATGTTCACTTTCAATAGTTTTATGCCATTTTTGGATCATTTTGCATATGGAGATATTGTGCATTCTTCCTTTTCTATTGTAGTTAAAAACACATTACCTTAACAAAAATGGAGATCAGACACAAAGAAGAATACAAGATACAACTCTGCCGCTGAAATATTGTTTTTAGTGGATCGTCTAACCATCTATTTCAAAAGCTTGAGCTATTAGGAAAGACAACCAATCTTTATTTTTATATTCTTAATACTCCCCAATCATGAATGAGTGGCATAATTGACTTGACTGACCCAGACATGCCATTGAAGTGATGAGATAATATTCTTAGCACAGGATCTCTTAACTTTTGATACGACAGCTGATTGGTTGAACATTTATGTCAAAAGTTTGATCTGTTGGGAAGGGATCAATCTTCATATCCCTTTCGGTTCACACATTATAAATAACATTTCTCTATCTCTAGGTAACTCCATAAGTAACTCCCTAGATAACATGTAATGAATGACAATATAACTCTCAATTAACTTCATGTCACAAAACATGCCTAGATAATTATAGAATTAACCAATTGATTATTTGCTCTGTCCTTACAATCTTCATAAACTTTTCACAACAGAATAATTTTCAATTCCATTGCAGGATCTGTTTACAAATTCATTAACTTTGGTCTTAAAATTTTTAATTGGATTATGTAGGTGTTTGTTTTTGTAGCGGCTGAGTATGAGACACCACAGAATGCCTTGAATCAGGTGAACCTAGTGTTATTTACATGTTGTAGTTTGTTACCGTTACAACTTCAGTAATGGTGTTTTTTATCATTTTTTTAACAATTAGACTGAAATCATGCAATCATGATAATTTTGGATATGGCAGGTTTCACTTTGGGACGGAATCATACAATCTAAAGAACAGGCTAAATTTTGGATTCATACCACAAACAAGTATCGATTTACTGACCAGGCATGAAATTTAATACGGCCTTGGTCTTCTAAAATAATACAAATATATTTTATGTGCATCATGATAATACTCTTCTTAACACAGTGATCGCGAATGGTGAATTCTTAATTTGTTTAATAAAATAAAATATTCACTAGTATTAGCTCGTACTATTTGGCTACATGGTTTTCAGCTATATTGTAGATGAATAACGCACAGGTAGGTTCATAGTTGTTATGTAACAAGTAACCGTTTGTTAAATATATCTTTGCTCTTCATATCTGTACCAGATATGGAGAGCTCAGTAGGTTGACATTGCAGAATACGGTTAAGAATCAGACTAGCTTTAAGCTCATCATCCTTGTTCTTTTCCAGACTCAGCTTTGATCTTCATTATTTGTTTATATTGACACCTATGCAAAATCGTCAGGATTATCTTACATATTTTATCATTTTTTATCTCTGCATGAATTAATTATAAGTTTTCTTTATCTAAAAGTCCCATCATGAAAGAAACCTTGTACTCTGTTATTTTCTTAGCAATCTCTGGTTCATATTGTCTGGTGTCCAATGTTAATTGTGCAAAATCGGAAGCAAATACCACAATTCATCAGTCAATCGTTTGATACTCTACTAAATCTCTTGCGCTTCAAATTGAATGCAGGGCAACAACCTTAAAGGAAAGGATTACAACTTGACACTTCATTGGCATATCATGCCCAAGACTGGCAAGATGTTTGCTGACAAAATAGTCATGACTGGTTACAGTCTTCCTGAGGCTTATAAATAGTTCCAACTGTTTGAGAAATAGATACCATGTTGTATGATTCTAGCAGCAAGTTTTTGCAGAAGGATAGCAATTTATGTTTTTTCTCTCCTTTGTCCTCTTATGGTGGCTTTTGGGTGAAGAGCAACAAAAACTAGCTAAAGCTTCTTACATGAAAGCCCTTTTTATGATACAATCTCTTTTTGGACTATAGATTTTAGTTTGAAGTCATTTTCCTCTTAATCCGCTCCTAGAAAGAATTACGTAACAGCCACCATCCACTCTACTGCCTGCCTTGCCACATTATTTTCTTTGCAGTAACTGAATTGACCGAGTGAAGCACTCCGCCACTACGGTGGTGCGGGCAATGAACAACAGGGCTATAAACTAGTTTATGCTAATCGATTAGGAAGATCAAATAAATTAGTCCACTTTAGCATCCAACTAATGTCTACTATGATGAGATTTAAAACTTGCATTGTTGAGAAAAGGCTCATGATCTATCTAACTCAAAGGTCAGACTTCTATAGATTTGATGGTTGACAACTTGACAATGGAGAGAGATAATCAAAGAGGAGAAAAAACTGAGTAATTCTTGTGAATTTGCAGCTCACTTTTGACTCTTAGACGAACCACTTCTTGCATTTAGGACCATACATTTAGTCCAGTTAAACTTTATTGTATTTAAGATTGTTCATTTGTCTCACCAAGTTTGTTTGAACTTATTTATTAATTTTTTTTATCAATTTGAATTAAGGTTGAATTTTTTATGGGGCTTCAATTTGAAATATTATTGTAAAATTATATTAAAATAATATATTATTTATAAACTTTATTCTTTATTATTTAGGAAACAAACTCATTAGCTTTTAAGCTTATTAATTTAATTTATTTTTAGATATCAAAACAACATAAACATAGTATTCTCTTTGTTCATAAACTTAAACTCATATTTGTTGGATTAATTAATCACACCGAAAAGGCAAAGATTAATTACATCATGCACACTCTGTGCGATTTTAAATTAATTGAGAGATCAAATTGAAAAATCTTCAAAAGCTGAAACTCACAAAGACTGGCCTGCGAAAGTTTTCAGATTTTTCAATTTATGTTCTCAATTTACAAAAATCAGTTTTCAGAAAATGTAAAATTTGTCTATTCAAATTGAAGATTGAAATTTAATTCAGGAAAATCATTAGATTTTTTTTTTCATTTTGTAAAATTAATATGTAAAAATATGAAATTTATATATCAAATTGTCCATATCATAAACTAAAAATAAATATTTATTAATTTTTTTTCCCCAGCAGATACCGAAAACACTCGTCGTTGGAAGGACTCTGGAGACTGGAATAAATATCCAGAAAATCTTGCCGTCCAATGAAAACACGTGGTATATGTTAGCCGTAGATCTTCGAGACAACTGCCCTCCGTCAGAGTGAAAAGAGTACAAAGTGAGGGCCCCTCTTTTTCCCTTACTTGGACGCCCTCCGCCTCCTCCTCGGCTCCTCCTCTCCCCGCTTTTCTTCTTCCCGTTCCTTGCCCTTCCTCTACGGCTCTTCCCCGACGCCTTGAGCCATGGGAATGCGGCGCGGCGGAGATCGTAAGCGGAGGTGACGCTTTCCCGTCCCTAGGAGTCGCAGATTCTGTATGTGATGACGGTGTGAAGGAATCTGCGCAATCCATCTTGAGTGGGGCGGAGGATCGGGGATGGTAGTCTCGGAGGTGGCTTGCGACTATATTTCTTGCTTCTAGGTGGGCTTTCCGCCTTTCTGGCCGCTGTCTTCTTTCTTTTGGCTCGGAACTGTTGGTTCTTCCCGGATCTCTTCCGCTGAGGACTGAATTGGGACGGGAGGAAGGAAAAAAAGGTAAGGGTTTTTTGAAAGTAGATCTCTAGAATTGTTTTTTTTGTTATGATTTGATGAGCGTCTCTATTTCTTCTCTTTGATATTTTGGGAGTCTTAGGTCTGCTAGATTTGTGTTTCGAGATATCATCTTTGTTCTTTTTTGGATTTATTTTGTTATTTGCTAGCATTTACTAGCTCTTCAACATTTCCTCATGTTCCGTCTGGGAAAAATAATTGAGATTTCGTTGGTACTCCCTGACCACTTGATCGATCATCACAGTATGTTCTCGTAAGTTTCCTGGTGGAAATGGTAAAAGCTTCCTCTTTGCATTCCATTTTCGTATGGGTATTGGTGTTTTTTGTTCAGAAAACTTTTTTTTATTCATCGGCAGTGGAAGTAACATTGGTTGTATCTTTTGAGGCAAAAGATATGAATCAAACTCGGATTAACGGGACAAATCTGTGCCTTGGGACCGGGAGCTTCAACTTTAAAATCGTTTTAATGTACTTCAATATTATTGGGTTAATGTGGTTCTAACAATTTGCACTCAGTATTCGAGCAGGAATAGTCGCTTAGTATTGCCACCTAGATCTTATATTCTCTGAAATATCTCATATATGTTCTCGATTATTTAAGATTTTTTGTGGTAGCTACTGAGAATGTAGACAAGATGGACATAAATCCAGGGTTTTTTTAGATCTAACTTGTGTTGGATCAACTTCAAAAACATTGATTGATTAATTAAGGAGATTGAACTGCAATAAGCGTTCTCCAGATTAATATTATCTTTTTAAGAACAACACATGTTAAATAATGAACAATAACGTAAATTCATGGTTGGAATCTTCATCATACAACAAAAATCAATTCTCTTTGGTCAACCTCCCTCCTAGACCACTTGTCCCTTTGTTGTTCCTCTAACCTAATCAGATCGCGCTCTATCCAAGGGAAGGATCCTACCCCAAGTGATTTTCAACGCTGAACCCAAGTTGAAGACATGGATTATAGCTAATGATCTTCCTTTACAGTTTCTGCTCTAATATGAATAAGATAAAATGTTTTAACGAACTCCTAAGGTAAAGGCGAATCACTTTGGATTCTAATTTCATGATGATCTACCAAGATGTTGGTTGAATAGAGGAGATATATTCTTTCTGTTTGCTGTGGAGAGATGGGTAGGGAAGCTTGATGACCAACAATGCTAGAAGAGAGGAGATTCAACATCATCATTCACTGACTAAGAGAGGCGACGATTTCACTCATCTTTGGATTGAACAGGTTCAACCACGCAAGAGAGACTCAATGCTGCTGACCAGTGAGAAAGAGAAAGGTCGGCCAAATGCTGCTTGACAACCCAGAGGAAGAGGCTCCTTGTGTTCTTTGATTGCTCACCCAAAGCTGCAGCACATTAGCACTGGGCAAGAATTGATGGTTGCTGCTGACAGAGGTGGCAGGACGAAGCAATTTGGCGCGAGGGTGACACTAAGAAGGAAAAATAGGAGAGAGACGTTCCTCCTAAAGGGGTAGGGCGGCGTTAGTTATGGTGGGCAGGGGATCATGATGCAAAACCTGTTGTGTAGGAGCAACAACGACCTAGATGGGAGATCATCATGAACCGACAAACTGCTCCTGCCATTGCCCATTTCTCCCAAGAAAGACAGTCATTGCTAACTTGATCTCATGACTTGGTTGAGGTGAAGGTCGGGCAGAGAAAGAGATGGTAAGGTATTAACTGCATTAGATGGGTGGGGTAGGAGGAAGAAGCATAGTACGAAAAATAGGGGCTGTGACTTATGATTGGGCAGAGGAAATTAGGGCTTTAATTTTTTTTCTCCTAAATGGTTGTGGGTGGGTCCTATGTGAATCAGGTCCCTAATGGGTTTAAAAGATGTACCGCCCAACTAGGTTTCATTTAAGTACTGAACTATAGTAGAAGCTATCCAAAAGATTGTTGAAAATTTTCTTTAAACTATCCTATAACCACACCATTATCATTATAAACAAATTAATTCATATTTTAATATTTATAAATAATATATTAGATGATGACTCAACTTCTATGTATTTAAATTTAAGGATGATAATGTCTTCAATTGTTGTAAGTTATTCCTACTTTGCCTTCTACTTGTTTGATGATTTATCAACTTTGTCCTATACTTCGAACAGGTAGCAATGACTACATTTACATTTTTTTGAGCGGTCAACACTTATTAATATCATGTTATGGTCTTCTTCTGTTCAAAATCTAAACACCCTTCTATTTATTTATGAAATGATGCTTGTAATTTAATGCAAATTTTTATGTGAGTATTAAAGGGTAGCCCGGTGTACGAAGTTCTCATTAGTGCGGGGTCCCGAGGAAGGTTCAAATCACATTGGGCCTGTTGCTTATGTAGGCTGTTTCCATGACCTCAAGGTCACATGACAACAACTTTACCATTGTGCCAAGGCTTCCCTTTTTTATGTGAGTATTAAAATGAAAAAATGCTAACAACAAAGTTTGGATAATGTTTGTGTTTTTTACACTAGCATAGCAGGCATTTAACCAAGGTATTATTGGCTTGATATGTTTCTAAGTAAAGTTATCTTTTCTCTTTGTTATATGTATCCTAGTGAATATTGGTTCCATAATAGGGACCAACATTTGCTTTGCTACTGTCTTTACGTGAGGCCTACCATCTAATCCTTGTATATATGCTATCAATTAAACCTTTAAAATGTGGGCCTTTATCATTGGAGCCTCTAGAAAATTGTACATTGATTTTATGCTCCACTTAGATATATATTGTTCTAAATTTCGGGCTAGGCGGCTGCCTAGGCGTTAGGCGGCCGCCAACTGCACCGAAAAAGTGTTAGGCAGCCAGCCTAGGCGGTCACTTTTGCGTGAAGCGTTCGCACAAAAACTTTCTTTTCTTTTTTTTTTTTGCTGCGGGACGCGCCCGGCGACATCAGAAGCGTCGCGGGATGCCTCTGGCGCTGCAGGAAGGGTCGCGGGACTCCTCCGGTGCCGCAGGAAGGGTCACGGGACTCCTCCGGCGGCCGCGGAAGCGTCGCACTGTGCTGGACCTAAGTTTAACTTAGGGACAGTAATTAATTCAATGAACTCCCAACTTAAATGGGGATAGTTTGAATAGGATTTCATTAAGCCTAATTAAATTATCCTCATAAAATATATAAAAATATATTTAAAATTTAAAAAATTCTAATAAATTTTATTAATTCAGATTAAAATATATTCAAATAAAAAATTAATAAATTTTATTAATTTATATAAATCAGATTTAAATATATAAAAAATATATTTAAAATAAAAAAATAATAAATTTTATGGAGAAGAAGAAGAAGTAGAATAAATATGTGATATTTTATTAGTTGTGTAATTTTGAACTCATTTTAAATTTGATGTTATTCTGTTGGAGTTATAGTATGTGATTTAATTGATACCGTGGAATCTGCCTAGTGGAGCCTAGTCCCTGCCTAGGCGGCCTAGGCGCTGGTCTGGTGTCCGATTATCGCCTAGCGAATTTTAGAATCATATATATATATATATATATATATATATAGAATTTGTTATGGTTATGTTTTGTCATAACACTTTTCAGGCGGAAAATAATCATAATTTTTGCATAACTTGATCAGGTCTAAGCTCGCATTTTGGAAAAAAAATAATTTAATTTGAATATCATATGACATGTTCGGAAGGGGAGCTTGGCTCAATAGTAAAATTGTTGCCATGTAATCTTGGGATTATTCTTGGAAAGCAAAAAAGAAAAGAAAACTAAGAATAAATTATCTCCTATAGGCACATAATTCCATGGTGGGAATGTTTGTTCAGATAACTAATTTTGATCTTAAGCATGTGATATACTGCACCCATATTTTATTTTAAATTATTTTGACCATATATTTGGCACACATATCAATTTTGCATGCTCTTAGTTGAATGCAAACATGCATGAACAAATAATATGAAGTACAGTTAGAAATTATATTATAGAATGTCATAGCTTGTTAATGAGATGTTACAAATATGCTAATAATGCTGTGAACAAATGACTTTATATTGATATATACATTTATCATGCAAGATCTTATTTATTTTAGCATGCCTTGATAGCAGTGCACATGTTCAATTTTTATTAGCATGCTTATTTTTGTGATGTCAAAATTCTAGATTATATAATACACGGTTAGTATTATCATGTTATTTATTGGTATTTTAATTACCTTATCTGTAGATCAATTGACTTATGAGACTACGAGTTCTTGATCCATTACTTTGCTAATTAGCTAAAGTTATGAGAAATTAAGAAAAATAAAAAAACATATACTGTCTTATCAAAGACAAAATAGGGATAAAATACTGATTCATTGAGGGGGGTTTTGTTTATAATTGACATTTTAGTCGGCCTTTAGCATCATAATTTCTTTCTTTTATTATCTTATTAGATTTATTTCTTAGTTTGATAGAGGATTGCTGGAAAAAGTTTAAAAAATTATAATTAATTAATTAAGGACATTGTATTGTTCTTGACATTGAGTTATAATGTTCACCTCAATGTTAAGAATTAATTAATTAAAAATGATATATTTAAAATTAATATTTTATGATATTGCATTTCACACTAATGGAAAAGCTTTCACAAAAGAAGACATGTTCTCTAACAAGATCATGAAGCAAAGCCTAAGGAAAATTTCCTTTGTCATTTGTTATTTCCCCCATTTCTCTTGATTTTGCTGCTCTGCAGAAAAAGGAATTTCATTACCGAACAACGATTGTATTGTGAGGCAACATGCTATCATGCATGAGGATGAGCAATTTTCTATAGGATAATATTTGTCTTCTGAATTTGTATTTCTGACTCTATTTTTTGTTCTTGTTTATTGTTATATAACTTTTGTTAGACTATTTATTGGGATATTTTGCACTAACAATTTGTTAATGTCATGTAATGCCAAATATCCTTGAATTTGTTTTCCCGCTGTTTATTAGAGTTTTCATTTAACTTTGAGTGTAGGAATCTGAGAAGATTCTTGGAAGACTTGAATTGTTGGGTTTTAGCACCGTGGTATTATTTTCAATCTGCAAACTCAGGGGTGTTTATCCATATGAAATGAACCCAGTGTTATAGCTCAAATGTTAAAATCATTGTGCTATGGACTTCTATTCTTTTACTTGTTATTATCCGCATCTGCCATCGAGATAGGGTATCAACGATGCCATTGCGATGGAGATGGTTTTTGGGCAGTTGAGAACATTTTCCGATGTCAGAAAGTGAGCGATCTTTTGATAGCTGCTGCCTACTTCTCCATTCCACTTGCACTCTTGTATTTTGCTACATGTTCCAACCTCTTCCCGTTCAAATGGATTGTCATCCAGTTTGGGGCCTTCATAGTCTTATGTGGACTGACACACTTGTTGAATGTGTTCACATACGAGCCCCATTCATTCCTCTTGATGTTAAGCTTGACCATTTCCAAATTTTTTACAGCACTTGTATCATTTGCCACAGCAATAACGCTCCTGACCTTGATCCCTCAGCTTTTGAGAGTGAAAGTGAGGGAGAATTTCCTGAGAACAAAAGCTCGGGAATTGGACAGGGAGGTTGGCCTGATGAAGAGGCAAGAAGAGGCTAGTTGGCATGTAAGAATGCTTACTCAAGAGATTCGCAAATCACTCGACAGGCATACCATCCTATATACGACTATGGTGGAGCTTTCAAAGACATTGGGCCTACAAAATTGTGCAGTGTGGATGCCAGATGAGAATAAAAAGGTGATGTACCTAACTCATGAGCTAAGGTCTAGGAACACCCTTAATTTATACAGTAGCTCTATTCCTTTTGATGACCCTGATATATTAGAAGTTAAAGAAACCATGGGTGTGAAGATTCTAGGTACTGACTCTGTGCTAGGTTCTGCAAGTAGTGGAGACAGGGTTGAGTCTGGAGCAGTGGCTGCAATACGCATGCCAATGTTAAAGGTATCTAATTTCAAAGGTGGAACCCCAGAAGCGGTTAAAACAAGCTATGCAATACTGATTCTGGTCCTCCCCAAGGATACTTCAAGGGATTGGAGCAATCAGGAACTAGATATTGTTGAGGTGGTTGCAGATCAGGTTGCTGTTGCCCTCTCTCATGCTGCAGTTTTAGAGGAGTCACAAATTATGAGAGAGAAGTTAGAGCAACAAAATCGAGATCTGCTTCAGGCGAGACAGAATACTTTACGGGCAAGTGAAGCAAGGAATCAGTTCCAAGTTGCCATGAGCCAGGGAATGAGAAAACCCATCTATTCTATCTTGGGTTTGCTGTCCATGCTGCAACAAGAACAATTAAATCCTGAACAAAGACTGCTTGTTGATACCATCACAAAAAGTGGTAATGTGGTTTCAACATTGGTCAATGATGTGATGGAAATTTCTAGAATAAACAGTGAACAGGTATCTTTGGTAATGAGACCCTTCCACCTGCACTCTATGATCAAGGAATCTGTTACTGCTGCAAGATGTCTTTGCGATTCTCGGGGATTTGGTTTTGGATTTCAAGTGGAAAATGAAGTGCCTGATCAGGTTGTTGGGGATGAAAAGCGAATTTTTCATGTGATACTGCATATGGTTGGTACTATTCTGAATCAGTGTAATACTGGAGGAGGGTCTCTTATAATCCGAGTTTTGAGGTATGATCGGATCAAAGACAAAGAAGAACAGGAATGGCATGCATGGAAATTGGACTATTCTGATGGTTATGCTTGTGTGAAGTTTGATATTGGATTAAGAAAATTAGAATTTGAATCATTTATCTCATCATCAGTTCAGCGTTCTCAGATCACTGATTCTAAAGGTTTGGAGATGGGCCTTAGCTTTAGAATGTTCAAGAGGCTTGTTCAGGTAATGTTTAACCCTTTTCTTTAGTTTCAAATTCATTTAATATAAGATAATATCCAATTTTGCTTTAGTGGAACCATATTAGTTTAAAGAAACTGAAGATGTCAAACCCATTATGTTATGGACATAACTAGTGTATATTAATTGACACCTAGTATACTATTTCTCTTTTATAGGTTGCTAGGCTACTCCAAAAACTGAAACATTTTCTGAGTGGGAATTTAGATCTTCTATCTATCCTCAACCACATAATTGAATTTTATTATTTTTTCCTCATTTGTTACATTTTGTTACAATAGACTTGTGTGCAGCTTGGTCATCCAATTCCCTTGCATAACTGATCTAAGAGGATAAACCTTGCTGCCAACTATGTTGATTCAATTGGGCCTATGGTTAATTTCTTGTAAATCTATCTCTGGGTCTAATACATCATATCTTGGGTCTGTCATAACCTGGAATGGTTGCAGCTGCATCTAGTTATCCAATTGTATTGTCGAGAGAAGTCTGGAGATACTGAGTCACTAACACATGTTCATTGATTCCTCACTCTAGATATTATTTCAGTTGCATTACTGCATTAGACCTACCCCTATAATGCTGATGCACCAAAAATATCTTGTCATTGGTTGAGAGAGGGTCTGAATGACTCATGTAAGAAAAATAGAACGAAAATTAGCAGCTCAATGACACTTTGCAAGGGATGAAACTGAAACACTGCACAGAAAGCCACAGTACATGTGATTGAGAACCTGGCACATCAAAGAGGAGAACCTTATTGGTAATTTTGATTTGTGATTCATGCCCTTAGGCCAATGACATAGTTAACCCTCTAGGGCAACCAACTTATAGTTTAACCAATAACCGACGATTAGCTTTTTTACTTCATGCAGTATCTTAACTGTAAGCAGATAAGCAGTGTTAGTCCTTAATAACCAACTTAATTTTGTCTTTTCATGTAAAGATGATGCAAGGAAATATCTGGGAATTTAAGAATCCCAAAGGTCTCACGGAAAGCATCACACTCATTCTTCAATTCCAATTGCAACGGTTGACCCCAGGACCAGAGGGCAGAGGATCTGTTGAGTTGCATTCTGTATCTTCCACACCCAATTTCAAAGGTCTCAGAGTTCTGCTAGCTGAGAGCGATGATACCAACAGGGCAATTACTCGTAAACTCCTTGAGAAACTGGGTTGCCGTGTGTCATCTGTCAGTTCTGGAATTCAATGCATTAGCTCATTTGGCAACCCCGTCACGCCCTATCAAGTCATAGTATTGGACCTTTTCATGCCCCAAATGGATGGGTTTGAAGTAGCAATGAGAATCAGGAAGTTCAGGAGCAGGTCTTGGCCTTCGATTGTGGCTTTATCTGCAAGCACAGAGGGTGATATATGGGAGAAGTGCCTGCAGTCCGGGATCAATGGCATGGTAAGAAAACCCGTAACATTACAGTCGTTGGGAGATGAAATGTACAGGGTTCTTCACAATTCATAGCCTTTCATGCAACTTGGCACTGATGAGGTTCATTCCTGTTCAAATCTCAATTTTCCTCCACCTTCTGTATTCGGTAGAGTTTTGTAACGGGCAGTTATGTACAATTATGCACACTCAAAACGTGTATACAGGAATCAGTTAATGTTTTTTTTTTTTTTTGATTTAGCCAGGGTAAATCATATAATTGGAACTGAACACAGCCCTCTTCCAAACTCACTCGAATGATGCTCGGTAGATGCCGCTACACGGTACTTGAATCAAACGTTGCTAATGGTCAATTTATGGATTTTGAGGAGTATTTCAGCTCTACTAACTATGAAGAATCAAACTGTGGGACATGATGCAGTTCTACAAGAATTAATGGTTCTTCCAAGTATATTTTGTTCAGAGATATCTAGACTTCCATGCCAACTAATGAATCATCATTCGAGGTCACGATTTTGGTATCAATTTTTATAAAGGTGAGAAGTAATTGCCAAGTATTTGCTTATTATGCCCTGATTTTTATTATTATAATTTCCCTTCTATTCAATATAAGATGGGTTAATACCTAAGGATATAGCAAATTTCATCATGTTTACTAAGTGTGTCGTGAATTTAGAAGTTTTCAAATCTAACTTTTCCAAAGAGTTATGAATCTATCATGTTAATCTGCTGTCATTTATCTGTTAAACGTTGATGTGGCATTCGATCATTTGGTATTTGATCATTCTGAGACATGGCTGTTGTATTGATGCCTTGTCTCTTGGGCCTACTTATTTCTCCTTTTCAATTGATGACGACATGGAATCTAGTCTTCTCACTTCACTAGCTCTCCCTCAATCTTCACTATCGTTATAGATTAGTTCATTGCCCGGCCTTTTGTAGTATATGATTTCTTTTGTGTTGAATATATAATTAAACTATATTATGGTAAAGAAATTGGGTTGTTTTGTTTTTCTTTTTTGGTAATGTATAAAATCTACAATGACGCAAAATGTCATTGATTGGCAACACAAACGAATGTAATAATGAAAGATATTACGTCATTAGAATTCTTCAACAGTGAAAAAAATAACAGTGAAGTTTTTCTAAACGAGGCTTTGAATTTCATTTTGAGTATATTACACGAGTTCAAATTCCTTGTGATGCGGAATTTTTTTATAAAATCGTCGTTCATTTTCAAAATTAATCGACAATAATGATTATTGTATTATAAAAAAATAAAAAAACAGTGAAAATAACAAGGAGAGGAAATCTCAACCTTCAAAACGTGAAAAAATAAAAAATTATTAAAAATAACCATAAAATAACTCCAATAGAGTTTTGGGCTGTCGCTCTTCCAATTGGGCCAGCATCTCACCCGAATGACCAATTTCTGTCCATGTTCTAATTTGCAAATTTCCGATTTAAAAGAATGGAAATTAAAATAATAAACACTTGTTATCTAGTCTTGACATCATTGTAAATAAAATCATTTTTTTAATATGGAAGATGCTTCGTATATATCAAAACGAAGAAAACTTAATAGGAGAAATAATTTTTTCTCTTTTATTTTATGGCAAATTTTAGTTTTCTTAGTTTGGTCACTCAATCAATTCTTGTGAAACTCTCCTTCACTTTGAATTTAATAGAACAAACAGCAATGACGTGAAAAACAAATTACATGACAGATAAATTGGTAGTTTAATCATCTGGCTAAGAAGTTAGATAATGTCTTCTCAAGTAAACACCACATCAGATACCTAATCATCTCAAGCAATAAAATATTTTGGCCATTCCTTTGACCTTTCTAAACGAAAGAAAGAAATCAATTTTTTTTTTACCAAAAATAATTACAATTTCCTTTCAAAAAAAGAATTCTTAATATATTTTCAATTCACTATTACATTGCCACACCTTTCTATATGCGCTTTTCTTCACATCATATAAATATTCCACATATCCTATTTAATTTTCACTAAATAAATTTAACCCATGCCTTGAAAATAAGCATGAAACAAATCACATCGATGAATTCATCACACTTTATCTTCAATTCCCAACGATATCATCAACCTCTAGAAATTGAGTCTCTCCTCCACTTCTTGGTAAGCTGACTTCCAAAAATTGTCTTGGAAATCCAAGCAATTAGCGTCCTCATTTCCAAAAGGGAATAGTAAATCCTCACTGATCATTTCCAAGTTAGGGCCAACATGGTTCCTGCAATGTTCCACATCCATCAATGAGGGTGTGATCATCTCTGCCTCCCCTAAAGCTTGATCGACGAAGCCATGGAAGTGCTGACTTTGGTGAGGTTGAAATGTGTTGCAAGGGTTGACTTGTTGCTGATGATGAGGAGGAAGATTGACAGCAGCGGCAGCACTGAGCCCCTGTGATGTTTGTGCTTCAAGGGAGGCCACTTGAGCTTGCAGGTTAAGAATCTACAAAAGCATTAGTAATTCTGAGAGGTTTTTAAAAAGAAGAAGATCTTTTCATAGTTTGAGAGGGATTACTACTCACTTGTTGTTGAAGGGTGAAGATGTGGGCGACGCATCCATAGATAGGATTTTGGAGCCTGGCTTGAGCCTCATAGGAGATCGTGACGGCGGCCTCGGAGCGATCGGCCAACGGCAGGTGGATGAGGAGCTTGGCAACGTTGCTGGCTCCAAACACCTTGTGGACGGCGGCAAAGTGGGCAGCGCCGTGCTCGTGGAGGAAGTAGGGGGCGAAGACGCAGCCGGCCACGCACTTCCGCCGGAGAAACTTGCAGGCACCGCAGGGAGACCCGAAGCCGGCCATGATGATCACCGCCGTAAGTATTGCAGTGCAGTGTGGTGACTTGCGAGCTACCTATCGATGTGTGCATAGTCTGGCTTTGGCTTTGGATTTTAAACACTGAATTGTGAGGAATTTGGTTGGTAATTTAATGGGCCATTGTCTTAGTAATGGCCGACCACTTCTGATTATTCTAATCTAACTCATTTATGAAGTCCCAAATTAATTGCAAGACGCATGCACGAGCCATCACAAAGCCAATAATTGTCCGCTTATTTACTGCTTTTGTTTCTTATCAACCGTTTAAACCTGTGGCCAGTTCAACAAATTGACTTTCTACATTGACAAAACTTCACTTTCTTCGCGTGTTTTTTCTTTCAATTTACAAACTCTAAGTTGGATGATGATGATTGTCGATTATTTTAAAAGTCTCTTTTGCGTGCTGCTACACAAACCCTCAAGCTGTTGCCTTCCTCCACAAACAATATTCATAAATTAATCAACAAAAACTTGTCCTTTGATATTGAAGTGGTTAATGATATTTACAGGTCTGACGAAGCTCCAGCTGTTTCCATCTACTAATTACATAGTGCGTGAATGAACTACACTTTGACAAACTCGAAAAGCCAAGGTCAGTCACAGTGTAGTAGTAGCTTCCAAGTAATGCTAATAAACTCTTGATGACTGAAATTCTGAACACTAAATTCAAAGCTGTATTATGCTTCTACGTTCTTAGATTCTGTCTAAATCTGTATCTTGACCGCAATCTAAAACGCGTCTGGTCGGTGAGTGTGAGATTTAATAACGGTGATCCACAGCTCGACCTCTCCTTTTCCCCTTCCCTGTTCTCTTTGTGTGCAATATGAGATATATCGTGATACTCCTGCAAGAAATATATCACTGGATTAATTCAATGAATATCGCAGGTTCTGGTCAAATTTGTCAGTATCTATGGCTCGAATCAAACTCTAACCATGACCGGTCAAGCCGACAGGAGGTTGACATGTGGACCCAACACACGTGTGTTCTTATTAATCTAACAGAAAAGTATCATAAGCCTTCGAGTAGGGGAGACCGGGGAGGGCACAGGGGGAGGGGCATTGCCTGGTGGTGATACGACATAGCCATATCCCTTGGGTTTCAAGGCAGCTAAACCATGTTGGTTTCTAATGTTCAGTAACGAATTGGTGTGTACATTGGAATTGGATGGAACAGAGGCAGGCAGATTTTCTAAAGATGGACTAGGCATGGTAACCTACTGAAGCTAGAAAACGTTTTGATTCCAAAAAGATTGAGAAAGGCATGGGACTGGTCTTGTTCTGGCGCATGCATAACAGTTGGATTGGATTTGGATTTTGGAGGACATGACTTTGTCAACCATCGGCATGTCAGCTTAGAGTTGATCGTTGACTAGGAACAGTGCTATGAAGGGAGGAGCTTTGCAGTGTTGTCGTCTTGTGGTGATGGATATTATCATATTAGTGTTAGTTCTTGCATCATGATTCTGCAACAGGAAGTGGTTCAACAGTTTGAATGGTTCTAAATTGTCAAGAACGGTGAAAATAATTTTTAAAAAAAAGGAAGCAAGTATGGAGCATAGTAAATGCCTTGTTGCAAGGTTTCAGGAACAGTGTTTGAATCAAATGCCTTGTTGCTAAATAAATGATTCTGCATAGTAAATGCCTTGTTGCTAAATAACGTCTTCTATAGACACCAAAAAGAGGTCCAAAGAGGCATCTAACTACTGTACTGTTCCTTGATAGTCAGTGCTGAGATGAGTCGGAAACAATGAACATAACTTGCATATGAGAATACAGGGTCCTCCATATTGGCACAACCAAAATTTTGGTTGTAATCTTACAACTCTGCGCGAGGAGAAAATCGAGAGCTCCGACAATCGAGAAACAAACGACTGGTTATTGTAAACAACAAAGAATAACGAGGATTTAACTTAATTTTGAAAAAAAAACAAAATTGTTTATGGTATCGTAATGGACTAGCAAAATTGATGACATGAAATAGGGATTAATATTAATAGCTATTCCTTTTTTTTTTTTCCCCTTCCTGCTCCTTGCTCCTGTTTCTTCCTCAACAGGACTATCTCCGTAATTTTTTCTTTTGTTTTTTCTTTCTGAAAGTCGGATTTGCCATTGTTTTCAGATTGACCCATTCCACTCTCTGGTTGGAATGGATCAATCTGAACAGACCAAAAAAAGACATGGAGATCTGAAAAGTAAGAAATTCCCGCACCAGTCAAATAAATGCGCGACAGCTTGTAGCCAAATTCTTCCTTCCCTTTTTCTCTATTTGAATTTTATGGAAAAAAAATCTCCGAATGTGATATTTAAAAAGAGGTTACACATAAAACAAGAAGAAAATAATTTACCAACGAAGAAAAATAATCTCTG
The DNA here is from genome assembly GCA_038050645.1 of Hedychium gardnerianum. Taxonomy (NCBI): domain Eukaryota; kingdom Viridiplantae; phylum Streptophyta; class Magnoliopsida; order Zingiberales; family Zingiberaceae; genus Hedychium; species Hedychium gardnerianum. The sequence goes on along the minus strand of JBBUKS010000002.1, from coordinate 10,776,112 downwards.
ATTTAAAAAATAATAATTTTATTAAAATTAAAATCAAAATCAAACTCAACATATTTTATTAGAATATTAATTCTTATTTAAATAATTTAAGAAATAAAAAAAAAATATAAAAAAAAGAGAAAGCAAAAATCTAAATTAAATTTTAGAAAAAAAAAATTAATTAATTAACTTTTAGAAAAGAAAACTCATCCTAAAAATAAAAAAAAAAAAATTAATTAAAAGACCAATTCTAGAGTTTTGACGGCTATTAAAAAGTCGATTCCTTCTCGTCCATATTCTGAATAGAGCGCAACCATGTTAGGAGTCCACAGATTGATCATTTTCCTTGTTGGTAGTCTCGATTGACCCAAAAGGGAGATTGATAGCCTCATTTATTTTCTCGTCACAGCTTGAAGAGAAACAAAGCCGTATCGAAAAAACATAAATCGATCGTTTTGCTGGATGCTCCTGCATCAGACGCCCCGAGTTGAAAAGAACTCGTCCTCTAATTCAAAATAGTGTCTTCGAGATCTAAAGTCCTTAAGTGTTGATAAATCAAAAGTCGTCTCGTAAGTGATAGAATGAGAGGAAGAGCCTCTAACATTAACTCGGTTAAATCTCTAGACGGTTGTTGTAATTTTGA
>JBBUKS010000002.1:10751357-10764219 GCA_038050645.1 Hedychium gardnerianum | reverse complement strand
ACAATGATCCATTAATACTAGCCTTCAAGGTTACTAGTCTATTTACACAATCCAATTATAATATCAACACAATTATATATGATCATGAAATAAAATACCAAATCCCTAATGAAACTTCTCCTTTACCTCTGTTAGACTGTGGTCACGAACAATTGGCCGGCGCTACACTGATTTCAGTCCACCTGCAACAAGATTTAGGTATCCGGCCAAAGCAAATAGGGCAAAAACCCATTGGTGCTTAATGGTCACCACCGGAATAGTACCTACAAGGGTCGGAATCCGTATTCCCCTCATTCAGATCCCCAATTCAAAACAATCAGAACAGCCGGAGCTTTCTTAGCAGAGTCTGGCCGGAGCAAAGAGAACTCGATTAACCCTCATCAACATCAGGCTTACCAAGACAAGAGAGGGACAAAGAAAATTGACCTAGCTTCCACCGACATCGTTTGTTTGAATCTGGTTGGCTCAAACTAGACTGGTTTGTGTCTACCAAAGCTGTAGTAGTGAGCTCCGATATGAGGTGGGTTGAACCCGATGATGTCCGAATTTGGATCAAAACTATGCTGGTGAGGAAAAATCAGAGTTGGTCGGAGATGTCGTCGATCGATGTTTGTTTGAGCCCTTGGTTGCGATTCGAGGAGAAAATAGGGAAGTAGTGTATTTCTTCCTCTTGAGCAGCACCTGACACCGGCTGTAACTATTGTTGACAAATCGCAACCCCGGCGATCAACGAGATGAATGGCGGTGGCGACGAAATGAGTTGGGGATCGAGTTTGGGGAAGGTATGGAATTCGGCGTGTGTGGCTAGGTGAAGGCACCTCCTCAATTAAGGCTTTAATAAACCATCCAACATTAGGGTTTTAGTATTAGGTTAATCAAATAATGCTTATGTTAATTTAATCAAATTATTTCCTAGCTCATTTGATATGTATATATTTAGCTCCGTTATATCCTCAAAAAAATTTCCAAAAACTCCCTAAAATTCCTATAAACCTCTTCCTCAATTTTTTTTCATATTTAACAATTCTGGTCGTGATTAGACAGGATCTAAGTCATAAATATACTTGTGCATACATTATTTTATCGAACTTTGTGTTGTAGGCATGTTTTTTAGACTAACAACTCTTGTAGGGCAACAGTCAAACCATGGTCAACAGTATTCCAGGCCCCTCGAGTGGATGGAGCTGCCTCGGATCCAAAGGCACTGGAGGCACCTCGGAGCCAGAGGTTATAGAGGCGCCTCGAGTGAATGGAGGCGCCTCAACTCATGAATAAGCGGGGAGGATGGATTTTTGCGAGCTGCTGACACGTGGCATCGATGGAGGCGCCTCAAATAACTTGGAGACGCATTGGAGTGGATAAAAGCCGAAGTTTGCAAATCAAATCAGGCTCAATGGAGACGCCCCAGATGGTCTGAGGTGCCTCCAATGCTCAATAAAAGAAGCTGTCGAACAGTGCATTGGTATCAACTTCTTGTGTGTTGTTTTCTTTTCTGCTTTTCCGCTGCGTACTTATTTTCCGAACGAATTTCAAAAAGAATAGAAAGTTTTAAAACACGTGATTCACCCTCCCCCCTCTCACGTGTACTCGATCCTACAAGTGGTATTATACCTTTGCGATCTTCTCCCCCTCAATCCTTGTCATGCTTTCTCCTTCGGCAGTTAGTCCGATCAGAGCTTCCTGCTTTGATACCAATTGTAGGATCGGTGCGCGTCCATAGAGGAGGGTAAATATTGATCACCGTTGTTGGATCGGGTGGACCGGCTAGAGGGGGTGAATAGCCTGCAAGTTAAAATTAAAACTTCTCTTGCTTTTAGTTAAGCAAGAATACACACATTAATTAGAAAATAAAAATAAATGATTAAAAAGAAAAGCAAGAAGACACAGAATTTACTTGATTATAACCTGGGTGGTTGTTAATCCAAGACAAGTGCAAGCTCTACTAAGATCTCCTTCGTAAAGACAGAGTAGTCACTTACAAACTTTGAAAGCACAGAAATGAAAGTACAGAGTTTGGAAAGAAAGAGCAGAGTATGTTATACTTGAATAGAGGATGAGACCTCTATTTATAACATTATGGTCAAAATGACTGTTTGCTGACGTGGCACTATTGGGGACGCCCTAAACAATTGGGAGCGCCTCCAATGGGGCAATTTTTATCCATGATGCAATGACCTTCTGTTGAGTTGTCGGTATTGGAGGTGCCTCGAACCGTTGGAGGGTCCTCGAGTGTCACTGATGTGGACTCCGCGTCTATCCGCTTCGCAATGGCTCTTCTGGCATCTAAGGCGCCTCCAAGGCAAGGGAGGCGCCTCCAAAGGATGGCATCCAAGGTGCCTCGAGCCATCTGAGGCGCCTCCAGCCCCTGGACATCCGAGGCACCTCCAAAGCAATGGAGGCGCCTCGAGCGACTGAAATGGTCAACTATAGTTGTTGACCATTTCTCATTCTACACGCTCAGGTGATGCTCTGGTCATCCAGAGTTGAGTTCATCCGAACCCAACTCCGACCTTCTCCTCAAGCAGATTTCCTCCCCGTCTTCTCATCCCTCGGATGTGTCGTGCACGTCCTTCTCGCTCCATCGATGTACTCTTCCACAACTCCTCGTCCCTCGGATGCACCGAGCCCTTCAACTCCCTTCCTATGCAATCCTTCTCGCTCCCTGCATCTTCTACTCGACTTCTTGTGTTCCTAAGTTCCTGCACACTTAGACACGAGACATCAAATAAACACATGACCTAACTTAACTCGATTGATCATATTAAAATTACCCTGGGGTACTTACAATTAGGGGAGAGTATTCAGTTAAAACCGAATCGAACCGAACTGAATTAACCAAATCGAACCAAATTAACCAAACCAAACCAAACCGATTTTTTTCTAACAAACCAAATCGACCAAATTTTTTGATAAAACCGAACTGAACCGAACTGAAAAATATCAGTTTAACCGAATTAACCAAATTTTTTAATTGTGGTCAAAAAAATTCGATTGGGTTTAATAAAATTTCTATTTCGGTGTAAAAAATTGGGTTTAAAAATTTGATTCGATGAAAATTTTGGTTTATTCGGTCTATTCGGTTAACCGAATAAGAAATTTCAAAACCGAACCCGAACTGAATTAACCAATTTTTTTGAAAAAGAAACTGAATTTTCGAAAAAAACAAACCGAATTTTTAAATTTAGTCGGTTCGATCGATTTGTTCGGTTTAATCAAATTTTTGCTCACCCCTACTTACAATCTCTTCCTTATTGATGTGAATCTACCCGAGTTACAGTTAGGGTAAACAATCAAAGAATAATGCAAAATAATTTACAAAAAAGAAATTTTCGCAATTAAGTACAAATAAAATTTTGCAATCTCCCCTTAACTTAACCTCTAATTACTCCCCCTTTGATCGCATCAAAAAAAAAGGATAAACAAAATGAAAAAAATCTAAAAAATTATTCTCGGGGATGAACATAGTTGATTTAAGATTCTGTATTTTTACCAAAATTATTTTTCAAATAAAATATTTTTTAAGAATTAAACTTCAGATTAGCCAAAAGTAATTTGAAAATTATTTTTAATTGATGAAATTTTTTGAAATTATTTTTAATTGATGAAAAAAAATTAACAAGAAAAAATAATTTTCTTATCATGAGAAAATAATTTTCTTTATAGAAGTATGTAATTTTTTTTAAATAAATACTTAAAAATAGAATTTGACGTCAAAAAATCTTGTAAATTTTTCTAAACATCTAGAATATAATAGTTATTTGCAAAAAATCAAAATTTTCAAAAAAAATTAGCTCTTTAAATTTTTGATTTTCATTAAAAAAATCTTAAAAAATTATGTAACTATCAAAAAAATTCAAAATTTTTTATGCTAACTGAAAACATTATTATTTATCACAGAAAAATTTAAAATTGAAAATTTGAATAGAAAGGTTACTAAAACTAATTTTGCTAAAAAATGTTCATAATTCAAATTGATCAATTTCTAGCAATAAAACAATCTAATAGGCTAGAACAAATTTTGGAATCCAAACTAAATTTCTACCTATTGAATTTATCAAGTATTTTCTAGGAATATCAAAATTTAATATTTTTCTAAATTGGCCCCTGTGATTTCTAACATACCAATTAAGCCCTCCATAATATTTAAAGTTCCTTTCTAGAGTATATGAATTTGAACATACAAAAGTTTTAGATTTTATTTGTTCTTTTAATTTTGCATTTTCATTTTTAAGTTTTTCAATTTCTTCTAGTGAGCATGTATATTCTTTTTTAGAATTTATATATTTGGTCCTTGTCTTGCACAATGATTTAGATAACATCCTAATAGCTTTGCACAATTTATCAGAAGGTAAGAGTCGTACCTCACTTCCGTGTCGGACTCGTAGTTGGATGCTCCCCCTTCATCGATGCTCTCTACTGAGCTGTCTTCATCGCCTAATTCTTGGTGGTTGGTCGTGAGTGCTAGTCCGACGTATTGTTTCATCTCGGACTTGGATGACGATGATTCACTCCATGTCACTTTGAGGTTGTTGTGCTTAGACTTTCTTGACCCTTTGTCCTTTTCTTTTCCTTTACTTTTTAATTTTAGACAGTTGCCCTTGATATGTCTTTTTTAATCACAGTTGTAGCATCTTACTTTTCTCTTCCGTTGAAGTAGCTTTGCTGCCTTTTTTTTTGTCAAAGTTGTCAGATTTAAAAGACTTTATAAATTTTCTTACCATAAATGCTTCTTCATATTCGTCGAGACATGACTCTAATTCTTGTTCAATCTTATTGGCTTTTAGCACTAAGTTCTGATTTGGCTCCTTCTCTTTTCGTCTTGCAAATTGAAACTCGTGTAATTCCAAAGTCGAAAATAAATTCTCTAAAGTACTTACCTCGAGATCTTTGGGAATATAGTAGGAGTCTATAATCAATGTCCACTCCGGGGTTCTTGGAAATGCATTTATTGCATATCGAAAGGAATCCTGATTTGACATCGTTTATTCGAGGTTGGTGAGTTTAGTGATAAGCTCCTTGAGCTTTACATGCAGTTGAGCAACTGACTCACCTTTTTCAGTCGAAGATTGTTGAGTTTGTTCCGGAGCACATCTCGTCTGGCCAACTTAATTTCTGATGTTCCTTCATGGAGTGCTAAAAACTTTTTCCAAAGTTCTTTAGTGGACTTATATGTACTGATCCGATTTATTCCTTGCACAGGTAATACATTTAATAAATGAAATTTGGCCTTACCATTGGTCGTGAATTCATCTCTTTGCTTCTTTGTCCATAGGTGCTCATCCTTTTCATCTCTGTCCTCATCTAGGGCTACTTCAAAATCATTTTTAATACACAACATAATATCAAAATCAATTTTAAAAAATACCTTCAATTTTATTTTCTAGACGGTGAACTCCCCTCGAACTTCGGTGGGTGAATACTTAATCCGGCCATCTTCTTGATGCTTTAGTTGGCGGTTAGTCCGTCTAAAGCGGTTGGACTCTTATTCCAATTGTTGAATCGGGTGGACCGACTAGAGGGGGTGAATAGTCTACAAGTTAAAATTAAAACTTCTCTTGCTTTTAGTTAAGCAAGGATACACACATTGATTAGAGAATAAAAATAAATGCATAAAAAGAAAAGTAAGAAGACACAGGATTTACTTGATTACAACTTGGGTGGTTGTTAATCCAAGATAAGTGAAAGCTCTACTAAGATCTCCTTCGTGAAGGCGGAGTAACCTCTTACAAACTTTGAAAGCACAAAAATGAAAGTACAGAGTTTGGAATGAAAGAGTGGAGTGTTTTATACTTGAATAGACGATGAAGCCTCTATTTATAATATTCTGGTCGAAATGACTGTTTGCTGACGTGGCATTGTTGGGGGCACCTCGGACAATTAGGCGCCTCCAACGGGGAAATTTTTATCCACGATGCAACGACTTTCTGCTAAGTTGTCGGCATCGGAGGTGCCTTGAACCATTGGAGGTGCCTCCAACCATTGGAGGCGCCTCGAGTGTCGCTGACATGGACTCCGCGTCTATCCGTGTCAGAACTACTCTTCTGACATCTGAGATGCCTCCAAGGCAACGGAGGCGCCTCCAAAGGCTGGCATCCGAGGTGCCTTAAGTCATCTGAGGCGCCTCCTGTCCCTGGACATCTGAGGCGCCTCCAAAGTGATGGAAGCGCCTGGAGCAACTAAAATGGTCAACTACAACTGTTTACCATTTCTTGTTCCGCACGCTTAGGTGATGCTCCGATCATCCGGAGTTAAGCTCAACCAAACCCAACTCTGACCTTCTCCGAGAGCAGACTTCCTCCCCGACTTCTCGTCCCTCGTATGCATCGCGCGCGTCCTTCTCGCTCTACCGGTGTACTCTTCTGCAGCTCCTCGTCCCTTGGATGCATCGAGCCCGTTAACTCCCTTCCTGTGCAATCCTTCTGGCTCGCTGCATCTTCCGCTCGACTTCTTATTTTCCTAAGTTCCTGTACACTTAGAAACAAGGCATCAAATAAATATAAGACCTAACTTAACTCAGTTCATCACATCAAAATTATCCCCGGGTACTTACAAATAATAGTTAGGAATGACCAGATAGAATGTCTTTCCATACTTCTCTTTCACTAGCCTTTAGCATGTCATATAGTTGTTGAACTTCAGGTGTTGGTTCTTTATCTACATTGGAATGATCAATTGCATTCATTGCATCGTAAACCATTGATTGTATTGCATTCTCATTAGATGATGATTCCACTAAAATAGTTGTGCCAGATGAAGAAGCAACCCAAGCACCAGTTGAATGAGAAAAATAAGGCTCTTCATGACAATACCAGTTGTAGTAATCTGATACAAAGTAATTTCTACATATATGTACTTTAACGATATCTTCATCATGAAAAGTTGTATTTCTACATTTGTAATGATTACACGAACAACGTAACTCAGAACCATTCATACATTCTGGATGACTCTTAGGGAAGTTCACAAACTCTTTAACTCCAAAAAAAAATTCATTTTGGATAAATCTATTATCTAATCTATTGTACATCCAAGCTTTGTTCATGTATATTGTATCCTAATAAGAAGAAAGGGAAGTTGTAAGGTAGGGTCCTTAATTAATCATTCAAACTGAATTTAGCTTTGAGTGAGAGAGATGGATGAGACTTTACGTTTATTAATATGCTAGGCATTCCTTGGGATATAACGATGGTTGCTAATATAGTTCAAATATAATTTAATATATTGAATTGTACTCACTATAGAGTCTTTGTAAAGGTCTTATTTGTAATAGTCATGTATTATCTTCCATGTTCTAACCAAAGACAATGATCTCTAACATTAACATAGATGTAAATGCACCAACACTAACATAACAAAATGACTATATCATGTTATAGATCAAAATAATAAATTAACCTACGGTACTACAACATATAAATTCAACCATGAAAAATAGCATATAGATACTGTTTAATAAATTATACCTAAAGATGAGCAACTAGAGATAAGTAGCCGGAGAGGAGCAGAAAATGAAGTATACTACAACATATAAAAAAAAATCAATTACAAATAATCACAACATACAATCTCCGGAGATGAGCAGCCGGAGAGGAGCAGCCTGAGCTTGCGGCATTCGCGAGCTTGCAGTCGACCAAGCTTGCGGCTGGCCAAGACTCGCGGCCCGCCAAGCTCGCGGCCGGCCAAGCTACCGGCCGTGAGCTCACGGTTGTCCAAGTTGCCGGCCGCGAGCTCACGGTCGGCCAAGCTGCCAGCCGCGAGCTCACAATCGGCCAAGCTGGTGGAATTACAGCTACCGACCGTGAGCTCTCGGCCCTGAGCTGACGGTCGGTCAAGCTTCTGGCCGCAAGCTCCCGATCGCGAGCTAACGGCAGACCAAGCTGTCGGTTGCAAGCTCCTGGCCATGAGCTCCCGATCGCGAGTTGACTCATGGTCGGGAGTTGACAGCTGGCCAAGCTCACGGCCGACCAAGCTAGTGACCGCGAGTCTTTTCGACCGTGACCACGTAGAAGAGAAGGAAAGAAGACGATGCATGGAGAGAGAGGAGCGTACCTAGATTGGAAAGGTCACCGAAATCAGAGGACGTTGGAGAGAGAGACGTCGGAGTTGACCATCAGTGCGCAGAGAGATCGCCGGAGAGAGAGAGGATGATGGAGAGAGGAAATGTTGTAGCGAGGAAGAAAAATTAGGGTAGCGACAGAATTTATTTTTCGTCGCTAATTAGCGACGGAAAATAAATTTCGTCTCTAATTAGAGACAAAAAATAAATTTCGTCTCTAATTTCGTCTCTATTCTAGGCAGCGGAATAAAATTAGGGCTCCGTCGACTGATAGTATCAGTCGATTGGTGTCAAATAACAATCGACTGATCCCATATGTCGAGCATAGCACGCGAGTCCCACTAGCTTCTGTACTTTTCAAATAGACATCAATCGATTGATGTGCATTCCCAGTCGACTGATCCCATCAGTCAAGCACAACACGCGAGTCTCACTCACTTCTGTACTCTTCAAATATACATCAGTTGATTGATGTAAATACCCAGTCGACTGATCCCATCAATCGAGCACAACACGCAAGTCTCACTTGCTTTTGGATCTTTCAAGTCGACATCAGTCGATTGATCAAAACTGCCAATCTACTAATCCGTCGCACTCCGTCTTTATCGAGCAGCTAAAAAAATTCCGTAGGTAATATAGCGATGGAATTTTCATTCGATCACAAATTACCAATGAAATTTGAATTTCGTCTCTAATCTTGCGACGGAATTTGAATTCCGTCGCTATCCAATGACGATTTTTTTTCTGTTACTAATTAGAGACAGAAATAAAATTTCATCACTAATCAGTGACGAAATTCAAATTTCATCGCAAATTTCGTCGCTATTATGAGATTCTCTTGTAGTGTATGTTGATTGAACTATTGGTGAAGCTAGAGCGCCATGTTAGGAGCCACCATGCTTCCTAGACTTACTTGGGGCATTTAAGGATTGAGTCCCAGTTTCGGTGAATTAATAGATGAGTTTTTCTTATGTTGTGTTTACTTGGGAGGATAGATTTAGAAATTGAGGAAACTTTCCTGTGGAGAAAGTTTTCTGTTGTTTACTTTACAAGGAAGGGTGGATTACTCTTCCTTTCTCTTGTTTACTTGTTATCAAGTAAATGGACGGATGGAGTCCTAATTAAATCCATTTGCAGATCATTTTTAGGCCATCTTTCTTCCGCCCAAATCGGGTCGAAAGCTTTTCTCTTCCCCTCTTCCTTGAGAAGAGGCACCGTGCGACTGCAAGAGATGACACCTAGCGATGGCCGAGGCACCGCGCTACTGCGTGAGGCTGTCGTTTCTCATGCAGGGAGGCACCGTGCGATTGTGCAAAGCTGTTGGGAGGCACTGCTCAGTCATGCAGAGCGGCACCGTGCAACCGTGCGAGGCAGCACCAAGCGATGACCGAGGATGCCTCGCACGTGCGACATCACTTGTTAGGCTCGAGCTACATCGAGCAACGACCGAGGTTTTCTCGCGTGGGTGGCACCGTCCTATCGATTATCACGATTGTTTCCCTCAATCTCATCTCCTCCGCTCCGTCCTCTTCCTCCTTCACCTCATAACCACCTCTAATGCCTCTCTCCGCCCTCCTCATGGCGGTGCTCCTTCTCCTTACCACCTTCGGGATAGCATTGACGACACCCTCGGAGCTCCCCCACTTCTTCGAGGCCCCTGCCTTTCGCAACAGCCACGGATGCGCCTCCGCCCCCACCATCAACATCTCCATGACCCTCAACGTCGCCTACCTTCGGAGCTCCCTCGCCGATGTGCTCGAAGTCTTCAGACACACTTCTTTCTCCGAGTCCCTCGCCTTCCACTTCCTCGCCAACCGGCCGAGCTGCTTCCACCCCACCGTCACTGCCTCTTTCCCCTCCTTCGCCTTCGATGTCTACCTCTTCGATCTTGACCTTGATCCACGGTCAAAACCTCCTCCTCTATAGAGGAGGAGTTGGTGAAGGGAGGAGGATCTGACGCCACTTCTTCACATACATTCCCCTCCACTTATGAGCTCAGCTTCTCTAGCTCCATCGAAGCTTCTTCGAGATTTGAGCTTGAAATTCAGTGACCGAAAACACAATGAGAAGGCGAGAGAAGTGCGAAAGAGGAGAAGGGGGAGATGCGTTGCAATTGAGAGCAAAGGAGAAAGAAAGGGATTTGCTTTTTGACTTTTAAATTCTTTTTAATGGCGTAATGTTGCCGCTATCGACGCATTGCCACTGACAAATTTACTTGTAAATTCCTCCTTCATGCTATTGTTGGTGCAATTGACCTCCAGGGTTTTGATGTTTGTTTGATAATATATTTAATGGAGTCTGGTCAAGGTTGACCTAGTCATGAGAGAAGTCTAGTCAGGTCAAGGCTGACCGGATGACTAGCAAAGGAAAAGTCCTAACTGCAGTTAGGCAAGGGAATGTCCTAACAGGAGGTTAGGCAAGGGAAAGTCCTAACTGTAGTTAGGTAAAATCCTAACTATGGTTAGGCATTAAAAAGTCCTAATTAGAGGTTAGGCAAGGATGAGTATTCTACCGAGTGACTAACAAGTTCAAGCGGGTCTGGAGGACTTAAGGCTTGGCAAAAGAAAACTCATAGGGGGAGGTAACCCTAGGTAATGATAAGTCTTAGAGGAGTGAATTTTAAGCAAAGAAAAAAATCCTAGGAGGAGGTAACCTTAAGTAATAAGAAGTCTTAGAGGAGCGAACTCTAAGCAAAGGCAAAAGTCTAGGGGCAGGTAACCCTAGGTAATAAGAAGTATTGGAGTAGTGAACTCCAAACATGTGTGACCGAAAGGTTTTTGGATTTTAGTAAATCTATGTATAAGTTTTCTAACACTATTTTGCATTACTTAATTGCTATTGTGCAAATTTGGTGATGCAAAAAAGTCTTAGCGGATCAGGTCGATCAGACACTAAGCGGATAAAGTCCAAACAGGTCCGAAGGACCCGATGTTTGGTAGATGAGTTGTGAGGTAAGCTCCTGGAGGGAGTGCAGTGAGGTCGTGTCCTAAACGGTACAAACCTTAGGCGTTGATCCAACTGAAGAAATCAATGGAGATTTCTAAGTTGAGATCAAGACAGTCATAACTGTCATATTCATACATTACTATTTGTTTCTAACTCTGTTTTGCAGGATCATTATTTGTATACTTGCTATGCTAGCTTGATTTTGTAGCTTTGAGTTGACCAGGTTTTCATTCAATCAAACATATAAGTTGACTGATCAAGGGATCAATTAATTGATCTAAGGTGATCAGCACAGAGTTTCGGATCACTACAAAGAAGGAAAAAGTGATCAGTCGATTGAATAATATTTTTGGAAAAAACAACTGTCATGATCAGATCATCGCAGAGAAAGAAATGCCTGAGGATCAATCGACTAATCAAGGGTTCAGTTGACTGATCAATGTGATTTCTGGGATTGACCAAATCAGATCGTAGCAAACAAGGAAGGAAGCAAGGATCAATCACCTGATAAAGTATCAGTCGACTGATAGAGTTCAATTGACTGATCAGTTTTCAGTCGACTGATCGAAGGCTATATAAATAACCTCGAGGTCCAACGCTTAGTATTAATCTTTACACGCTTCATCAAGTCTTTGTTGCTACTCCTCATGCAATATTTTCTACTATGACACTGCAAAGCACATTGACAATCTACGCTTCATCTACACTCTCTACATTATCGGTATACTGTTTTACTTTATTGCATACATTAAAGAGATAACAGTGTGTTGCTATTCTTCTCATATTCTGTGTACGAGTTTACTTCTTCTTCGAAAGGTTTCAGAGAGAAGAGCTATAGTGATTGTCCATTGGAAGCGACCAAGGGTCGCGAGCCTTGGAGTAGTAGTCGCTGGACTACGAACCATGTAAAAAGAAACTTGTGTTCTTGTGTTTATCTTTTTTTTATTCTGTTGCACTTTAATAAAGAAAAGATTTTAAAATGGTCGAGGTTCACTCCCCCTTTCTCAACTCCTTCGATCTACACAGGTGATCGAAGGGTACGGGTGATCGGAGTAGCTTCTAGGAGACCGGTAGAAGATGAAGTTCAACAATTCGAGTGGTGTAGTTAAGATAAAGTTTGACACTACCCAGGCGATCAGAGGGTAATCGGAGAACACGAACGATGTTATCTACTGGATAAATGTTGCAGCCATGTCAGCATGATTCAAATGACCGAGGAGGTTCCAATCGATTGGGAAGTGCCACATCAGCAATAGAGGAGGGCTATATAAAGGTCTTAAGGTAGAGCTTTCATATTATCTATTCTCACTGAATCTTTCTCTGTGCTCGATGTGCATAGATTATATATATTTTTAGACATTATTTTTTGTACATCTTCTTGGTTTTCATTGATTATGATTTATATTATGCCACTCTATCTCATTATATTGTCATATTTTTACTTCTTTAGTTCGAAGATATGTTCTCTTTGTATTTTCATTTATAGGACGTCATTTGGAGCTAAAACAAAGAAAAATAAACATTGGAGGAAGCTTGGGGAGTAAAACCACCAAGCAAGATCGTGCCTCCTCAAGGCATGCAGGCAGGTCGTGCCCAAAGGCACAGTCGTACCCCTCAAAAGCTCCTTCCAACAGAATTCCAGATCCATCCATTGGCAGGTCATGCCTCCTGAAGAGCCTTCACAAGAAATTCCAGATCAATCCACGGGCAGGTCGTGCCTTTAGGCACGTCCGTGCCATATTCAAAGTTGTGCCGACTGAAGGAACATAACCTCCCATTGCCTGGACGTGCGAAAAGGCACGGTCGTGTCTTCCTAAAGCTGGTTTGCCACAACCAAGACGTGCCAATTGGCATGATTGT
>JBBUKS010000002.1:10688425-10735272 GCA_038050645.1 Hedychium gardnerianum | reverse complement strand
AACAAGATAAAATTTATTTAAATATAGATGATGATATAGTAGGGGATAGAGCTCAATGGCGTAAAAGGATCCATATAACCGACCCCACATAGTGGGATAAGACTCGGTTGTTGTTATTATTGCAGAGTTAGCCATTAGGGAGCAAATTCAAGTCTGATGTATTAGTTGACGCAACTTATTTCTCGATAATAAATATCAGAAAATGACATCGTGAAAGTAACTTTAGAAAAAATAATGAAGCCTGATGCTCTAATTTCGAGGTAAGATTTAGGTCGTCCTCAATGATTAGATCTTCTAATGAATATTTAAAAATTTTAAGATTCGAATCTCAACTACGATATATAAAAAAAAAATTCTCTAATAAAAAGCGAACCTAAAAATATCATCTATTTGGATGAATTTTTTTTAATACTTTTTAATTTATACTAATTGATGAAAAGTTTTACGAGCCTAATTTAATATTATCTGATTAATCATTTTTATTTTTAGGGTAGGATTCAAGTCTTTAGGAACCAAGCAGCAAAGTAATGCACGGAGACCAATGAGTTCGCTGTCGGAGAAAATGGTCCAAGGTAAGGGAGAAACCCTACAGAAGCGAAATAAAGCTCAAAGAAGAATAAAAACTCGAAATTCCAACTAATCCAAAGTGAAGTTTTTGAAGCTTCCAATTAGATATCATCAAAAAAGCTAAACAATGTAGGAAAAGGAAGAGTTTACCGAACCGGAAGCCAAGCAGCAGACGCAGAGGAAAGAGAGAACGGCAAAAAAAAAAAAAAAAAAATTACCCATTTCTCTACGATTTATGCACGTCCGAATTTGAATATATCATCATTCAAATTTGATCAGATGTCTCCGAAGAGACAGCTTCCTGTCCCGACCAGTTCCTTAATAGGACCTTTTCCTGTCTTAGGTTATAGTTCTATAGGTATCGGCTTACACTCATCTATTTCAATGTTATACGAAGTAAAGTAAATCATAAAATTAATTTATAATTGACTATCAAAATAATTAGAAGATACAAGAATTTTTTTCCTAAAAAGATAAAAGAAGTTTTTTCCTCAAGGGTTTAGTTCATATGTCCATCGGAAATGGATCACTATAGGTATCGGCTCATAGATTTTAGTTCTAAAGGTCAGATTGGATTTGATAAATCCAGAGACGCAGTTAATCTTCACCCATTAACCAAATCTACTTGATTTATACTCTAAGCAGGATAATCAATACAAATGGATAAATTTCACTTTGTCTAGCTGATTAAAGTTAGAGCCTGGAAGCACCAATTTACTCTGAACATTAAAATAATAATAATAATAATATTTCTGCAAAACCTACTCACCATAAAAACAATTTTTTGCAATTTGTGCTGATCTGAAAGAATAAGATAAGCTACAAGTTACTACTAGCACAGAACAAAAACTTGTCTTGCATATCGAAAAATAAAGTCAGATCATGTAAAGAGAAATTGTTGTGTAGGACAAATTTATTCATTGACATCGCATGTATTCTAAAAAATAATGCTAGGATCAAGTTGAACAATAAGAAGCTGGTTAAATTTAGTTAAACATATAAAGTATATTTTTGGAGGTCAGCACGACCTACAGAGACATTATAATAACCCTCTAGGATAGTAGTTTCTGTTGCAATTATGTTGGAGATAAATGAATGTAATAAACTCAGGCGAGACTATATATAGATGAAATTAACTGAATTTCGTAACCCATGGGTGATCGGCTTATATACTGTACAACATTCCAGCTCTTCAAAAATGTCTGTCTACACCCTATTCATATAAAATCTTATTTCGATAAATTTAAGGTTGCAAAATAAATTCTCAAAACTCAAACTTTTCTTCATCTTCATCTTCTTCAGGGAGTGCTCCTCTCTCGGCAGTATCTCTTAGTATAGCAGCAGTCGCATCACTGATGCCAAGGAGGTACTGCAGCCGTGAAAGCTTCTCCGGTTTGGGGATGCTCTTCAGATACACACAATATAAGTCTGCGAGTTCTTTGGGTGATGACCATGTAAGGGGGTCAGCAGGAACCGCCGTGTCACAGGTCAGCATGTCATTGAGAGAGGATACCTGTGTATGAAAGTTACATTTAATCACCATTACCAAGAGCAAGGTAAAAGAAAAATATTTGCTACCGGTGTCTAAGCAAATGTAGCAACAATTAAGAGCCTATAGAAATTCAACAAATATTGAACTCAAGAGTTCCATACCACTCCATCCCGGTTTTTCTGTCTGAGTTGTGAAACGGCTTGGACCAATGTGTTTGATAGTCTGCTCTTTGCATGCTCCTTTACTATCGCTTTGGCTTTTTCTGCATCTATGCTAAGATCTGAGGGGATCCTCTCGTACACTTCCACTTCTTCAAATACACCTGTGCCAGATGAAAAAATCTCTTCCACTGTTTTTTTGAATAGATTCTCACGCAAGCGTTCCGAGATCATGTTGTCCAGGTCAATATTAGCTTCTTTTAGCTCCCGAACCTGTTTAATGCCTATCCTCCCTTGAGCTACGGCAGTTTCGATAGCACGAGACATCTTTGTTGTTGTTATGTTCTTAATTACTTTCTGTGCATACTCTGCAGGCAATCCCACCTGCTTCTGCACCTCATTGAGCTGCTCGATCCTCGCTTTGGTTAACTGGCCATCAGCTAGAATAATTTCAGCCTGTTTCATGAATGCTTGTTCTGCAAAGTTCCGGTGGACCTCCACTATTTCTTTATCACTCATTCCCAGTATTCCCCCAAGCTGTTTTAGCAGTTGAAATTCTGAATTATCTTTCTTTGTAACAATCTGAGCCCCAAATGGAACTGCAGTAGTTTCCCCAGTTATGCAGAATAGCAAGTAGGTCCTGTAGATCTCAGCCCTGTCTCTTTCAGGCAGATCATCTCTGAGTGTTATTTCTGTCTGAACCGGCTTGCTCGATTTTGCATCCAGCTCTTTGCTTGGCCTTGTTTTTCTTAGTGTCTGCAGTGACTCCCATCCATCTTCTTCATCAACCTGTTTAGCTTCAACATCGATAGCCTCAGTTGGTGCAACAGGCTCTCCTTTAATGTCAGATACCAAGTCTGTGACGACCAAGGCATTGAATGCTATTAATTTTTTAAGCTCTTTTGCAGCTTCAGTACGACTGCCAGCACTTTTTGATCGTTGTATGTAGGTGATGAAGACTTTCCGAACCTACAATAGTCAAAGATTTAAAATAAGTGAACTGTAACCTACAAGTTTCTAACTCAAATGCATCACTATCATTTAAGTTGAAAAATTCTTCACTACAAATTTGATGTCATTCATTGTAAAAGCACATACCGCCCTGCTAGCAATAGCCATGGCAGCTTCAGTTGTAAGCCGCAGACCTTGAGAAGCTTTTCTCACCGAGTTTCTCATGCCATCATCATATCCATCGACGCCTGATGCAATTGCATCTCTAACAGCCTGGCAAGAATAATATGATTGATTCACAATAAATAATAAAGTACAGATAGATGGCTATAAAACATATATTAACGGATTGCAAAGATGATAGGTTGACACAATCACAATGATTGCTTCCATATTGTTAACAAATAGCAAATACGAGGTATTTCACTTGACAATAACCTCCAAAAAACAGATATGCAACAATTGCTAGATTATAACTGTAATGAAGAAAATGGATGGCTAAACTTAGGTGGCATGGATTACCAAAAATAAACATTAACAGATGAAATTATTTCCTTTGAATTTCAATCTGGCACCAAATGCTATAAACACTAGAGTCAACAGATGATAATTAACTTCCAAATTTTCACAAAATGCCAGTAAATGTATCTTGCAAACATGGCCCTTTCAGGCAGCATGTTAGGAAATTTTAATCCTTGCTTTAAGTAGATTTTTTTTTTCTGATCCTCATTTACCTGGAATTGAAAGTTAGCCAGTCTCTGGATATGCATCTAACTCATCAGCACAAGTATGCCATGGAATGTTTCACAAGTTGCCTTATGTGACTCTAGTCTCAATCTTGGTTCACTTTAATTGTTATTTGAACAAAAAGATCAAAAGAAACTTTTGGTAAAAGTTATGTCTTGGTCTGAGTATGGATAGCATTTCTCTTCTATATGTCAATGAAGTTTTGATAAATCCAAACATCTCAGAAATAGATATAAAGATAAGAATTTGTCAAATGAACCACACTCCATATACACCAGGAGTCCATTGATGAAAAGAGGCTAGCAAAAGCTTGAACACCTTCAATAACAAGTAAAAGGACAAATAGTTCCATTATTCAAGTAAATTTGTCAAAGGGATAAAAGAAGCTGGCAAGCCACGCTAAAGTGGTTTGGCATATCAATGACATGACACTATTGGGCATTGGTGCAAACAAAATGATGTAAGACAAGTAGATGAATCAAGTATGTGTCAACATCAAAAACAGAACCTCATCAGCCATTAAAAAGAACATCGTGAAATCTTTCTTATCCAACTACAGGATATACTGTGAAATGGGATAAAATCCATAAACTCTAATAGACATTCAGCGTAAGATAGGTGAACTTAACTAAAATGTCGATTAGTTTCTAAGAGAAAAGATTATGTTATAATTAACCAAAAGAACTTTGAATCTAGGAACCAAAATGGTGTTGGACTTTAGGGTTTAGGGTTTATAAACAGACATTCAGGAAAGCTTAAGAGATGAGTAAACAGCCAAAGAACCCTCCCTAGGCTGAAACCTTGGCACTAAGGCAGTTATACTCAAGAAGCTAGAGATGAAGCATATTTGCTAACAATCCTACGTTCAGTTTCAGGTGTGCCTGAAAGAGAACAAATCATTCATTGCAACTCCCTTTTGTTACTAGGACTAGGGTATCAGTATCCATCACAAATGTAGATCCAACTGTCCAACATGAATATTTATAAATAAAAAAAGTCAAATGATCAATGGGGATACTAATTGTACAGTTTGGAGTGTAGGTTTCCAATTGTTGGTATCCGACATGGATAAAAGAGGGAATAATAGTTAGATGAAATGTCCAAGTACCAAAGTGAAATGCAACTATTCTCTTATACTCTGTTGCTATAACCTCCTCTAAGTTCTACATTTTAAAATTTTCCATATCTTCATGACGGTCCAGGGATGACCAAATGCTGATTTGACTAAATCCAATTTATTACAGTGCCTTCAGATGATGCCACTAAATGAGGAAGGAGTGTAGACCAAGATAGTGTGACTTCAATGTGAATCAAATGGTAAAAATGTGGAACGGCATCTACCTTCTCAAACAAACGTCCACATATATCAGCATGTGTAGCATCAACAGTCTCCTGATGAATGCAAAGAAGAACCCTGTAACGCTGTAGTGAGGCTACTTCCTCATCACTCAGTTCACCATCTTCTACGAACTGTTGAAGTTTCTGCCTGTAAATCTCTGCGAGATTAAAGTGGACAGAATCAAATGGTCAAACAAAAGAAATGGCTGAATAAATTGTCAAGGATCACGTACAGCAGCAAGCCGTGCATTCAATCTACATATAATACTGATTTAGTGCACCCATTTTAATCAAAGCATCTTCTGAAAGAATTGTTTTTGTTTAAACTGAAGATATGAAAAACTAGGTATATTGTACAGATTAACATGGAGTATCAAAAATATGGATCCCGATTCACACAGTGAAATTAAATGCTTCACAAATAAAATTAAATATGATTTAGCAAATATAGTCACTACAGAACGACATCGCGCAGTCTAAGGACCACCAAAGTAATGTATTCTTCATGCCAATATAAAGAAAGGGATCGAGATTTATGGTGGTAAAGATATCCATCAACTTTTGTTCCTTATAAAGATTACCTTGGAACTTGAGAAGCTCAGTGTTCATTAACAAGCAATACACATAATTTGTACTTCTACTAAGAGTTTTTCAACAAAAGAGAAAATTAAATCTTTTTTTGTTGAAGCTAGGATGCTTCATGCTCATCAACAAGCAATTAATTGTCAGGATGAAATGAGTTCCACCCACTTCACCATTTATCAGGCTCATATCATGAGTCATGAGAGAGAAAGGGCATGTTGAAGCCAGGATGCTCCAGGTGTATCATGCCAAAAGCCCACATAGACAAGTATATGAGTAGCCATTTTTAGGATTGAATGTAGTATAGCACAAATAACCTTGTTAATCTTGCATCATACATGTGGTTTCAACACTCTGGAAGTTTTTCTTGTCCTGCCTATCCTTTATTAGCTATGTAGCTAGCTTAACTAACATACTACAGAAACTATAGCCATATGTAATTTTTTTAAAAATAATAATAATTTAGAAATTACGAAAATGGTTGTGCCACATCATATAAATTTCCAAAAACTATCAAGTGAAAATCTTAAATAATAGCAGTATAACATAAAGGCATCCATAAAGTTATCATGGAAATTAAATTAAATGAAACCAAATTATTCCATTTGTATTAGTGACTAAAATTTTAAAAAAACAAACCAGCATATAACTCAATTTTTTTTAACCAAACAAGTTTCATAAAACATATTATGGAATGTAGAAAGAATAGAGGCAAGGTCGTGTTGCATACACTGCAAATCGCCAAAAGGCCCACGTCAATAAGAAAAAAATTCAAAAGAGTATATAAATAATAAAAGGTGGAAAAACACAACAATCCTATATAAACTAACACCACTGTAAGTAGAGAATTCTGGAATTAATAAATTAATCTAATTACCTTCATGAATCTTGCTAGCATTATTTGGATCAAAATGCAATTCTTCACAAAGGTTTTGAAGGTAGGCAGCTTTGCTAGGAGCTGCATCCAGATCACCACCAGAAAATGCTCGAGCAAGCCTCCTACGATAGACTCTAGAGGTTACATCCAACATGATGTTCTCTGCCTCACGTTTCCCTAGACCAAATATATTCCTCAACTGGTTCAACGCTGCAAGCTGCAATTTTCCATCACAGTGAATAGCAATAAAGCAAACCAATATGTTTTAGGCAAAACAATAAATTTTGATTCTGAAAGAAGCAAAAAATCTGAGCAACATAATTCTGTAGTGTTGGTTTTCTTATTTCCAAAAAATACAACATTATAATTTTTTGATGTAGTTGAGAAAGTTAATGTTATGTGGCATTCAAGTAATTAATATTGCACCCATAGGACTGGAAAAATATCAAATGACTAAATATCTTGCATAGAATTACACCCATATAGTATAAACTGACAAAATATTAAATGACTAAATATCTGCTGTGGAATTACACCCATATTACAACACTCGTATAGTATAAATTTAGCCCTTCCTCTCAAGCTGGAACATAAATATTAATTGATAACTTTTTTTACAAACTAAAAGAAACCCATAACTGGATGTGAAAGTTGACAAAGATGCAATACTAAAGCAATGGTTGAGACTTGCAAGACAATTATGCAACACACTAGGGTAAAGTAAATTACTATCTTCAAATGAGACTTTGATTGAGTTGATCTGGAGTAAGAACCAATTTGGTATCTTCAATTAAAAAAGGGCATCGTGCAATTATACAAGCACGAATGATGCTGGAGATGTTGTATGGATGCTTCATGCAGCAACTCTAGAGGTTGTAGATTTTGCAGAAGCAGGCGACACAACAAGATGTTCTTTGCTACTCTTCAACAGGGGAACATCAACATAGGTTAGTTCTGATATAACATAGGTTAGAATTACTTAATTAAACTTACAAAATCAGAGTATATTTGTAATAGCCTGAATGATTTTTTTTTTTGCAATTAACCTTAAACAAAACTGTTCCAATACCCCCTCCAGGCTTCTCTTAGATAAAGGACCATCAATCTCTTCCTGCGTACTCATCCCCAGCAAGTTTAGTGTTGCTATGCATAGTGCAAGCACAATAATGTCATAGTAGTCATCAAATTGATGTCCTTAGTTAGAATAGATATCATCCCATCTCGGTATATCTTCATGTTTCACACCTTCTTTTATATATTTTTCACCAGTTTTAAAAATCATTCAATTAACTATCAATTCAACTCACTCATCCTAAATATATTTCCTTCAATTTCAGATTATTTCAATGGATTGACAGATTAAGCATTGAATCCAATTCTTGGACTTCAAACCATGGCAGTGTCCTCCAGTTTTAATCCAAGACAGCTGATCCAGATTGGAAATTGCCACATTTTATACACAATAGCCTACTAAGGAAGTTGTTCATTCAATTGCGTTAGAAAATTTGATGAATTATATTAGTATAAATTCTAACAGATCAAATGAATATGCAAGAAGGTTTGCAAGCCTCCATTCAATGGAAAAACAAAGTAGGGTAAACAAAAAAACTTTACTGATTAATAGCTATTCTAACCTTTTCTTCTTGGAGACGACCATCTGGAAAAGATTCTTCTGCATAAGTTCTATAAAGAATCTTTAAATCATCAAACTTTCTATCACCATCATATTCCCCACCTGTTGGAGATTAAAAGAGTTACAACTGCTAGGTGACATGAAATCCAATCACAGGAAAAAGGATGAAGCAGAAAGTACCAAGTAAGGATATAGGCTCAACACCGGGAGCAAATTGACCATTTTCATGATGCTTGCTTAGTGATGTAAGAAGGTTGTTGAATGCCAAAACCTTATCCAGCTCTTGAACAACGTGTGCTATTCCCTTGCTGCAAGTATTTGCATATATAGAGTTTTTAATTGAAAGCAGAATGAGAAACACCAAAAATATACTAAATTTGGATAAAAAATTTAAGAGACGATATCACATTTTGAACTCCATAAAAAAATCATCCAATAAAGAAAAAACAATTGTAGGCTTGTCTATGTTAGCCTTTCAGGTGGTAGGCGTGTATGTCTTATGTCAATTGGAAAAAAATGTGAGAAAGAAGCTTGAAAAAAAAAGATGGTATTTTACAAGAACTCTGCATCATAAACCATTTGACTGCTACAAAAATCCTTTCACCAGCTTGCTACGGACACATACCAGATATGAACATAGCATTACAATAATAAAAAAAATGAAAATGGCATTCATAGGCTGTCCAGAGAAACAAGCAAGCCGACAAAGTGGACAAGCCAGATGACCAAACAGACAAGCGAGTTAGTTAAGTCAAGTGAGTGGGCGGATCATTTGACCAAACAAACAAAGCAAACTTAGGTGAAAGAATTGCAAAGACTAAACAAGATTAGGAACTATTTGAGTTGAGTAGAGCAAGTGGATTGAGTAGACAGTGAGCTAGCAGGCCAAGTGGGCAGGACGAGTTAAGAGTTAAGCAGAATACTTTTTATATTATTGTCATATTATATTGACGACAATTCATTGTCTATTACTTGCAATGCCCCAACAAATCACATAGGAATGAGAATGAATCATCTATTTCATTCCAAAAACAAAGGAATATGTGTTCTTATTTCTCATATATTTCATCCCTTAGGAATAACTCTTTCATTCCCTATCAATTCATTCCATGGTCTAAATGAATTATTAATCTTCTCAACCTATCCATTCTAATCTTTACTCTCAAAAAGTGTTCTTATATTCTAAGTTGTTAACCAAATCCTATAGTCACGGACTTGTTTCTTTACTTGCATTTGCACATAATATCACAAATCCTTTGTTATTTTGCAACATGTTTGGATGTGGCATATGATGCACAAATGGATTATAGTTAACCTTATCCAGCTCTTGAACAACTGTGCTCTTCCCCTGCTGCATGTTTGGATTGTTAAATTAATATACATCCAAATAAAATTTTTACAACTGGAAGCACAGCAAAGGCTAAAATAAAGTCCTCGACATGGAATAAACAGGAATACTAGAATGGAATAACAAAATTTATCAGTTTAAATCAAATTTGAAAAGTCGCTATAATGATTTGATTTTAAATAACCTTCAATGTGGAAAAGAATGCAGTCAATATCACTTCTGATGCAGTGATGTTAGCCATTCTCCTGTCTAACCTTGAAATTTACAGTATTAGACTGGTGACTATCAATGAATCAGTAGAGCATTAAAGTCAATATGATTACTTGTACAGGAGAAGTTTCCTCTGGTGTAAGCACATGAAACTAGCTCATAGTTGTTGAAAGCATCAGAGTTATTTTACTAAATAAAACTGATAATCAAAAAATCTCTTTCATCAATCGATTAGCTGAAAATTGAAAATAGAAATACCTGGACAATAATATACAGTGCATAGACAAATAAATCTTTAGAATAAACTAACTACAAATTTTCTTGTCAGCATCATTAATATAAAAGAAGGCATGGAGGAAAAAAAAGTTATATCACAAAGAGAACAATCATACGTAGCATGTGTGCGAGACTTCAAAATCAGAAGTGCTGATGAAATATTTTCTTCAACCAATTTTCTTGTATGTTCCCTGAACATTTCGCCTGAAATCTGCAGAAAATCATAGTCAAATATTTTAAAATCAATGATATAATCAAAAACACAACAGCACTCCAAGAGGGACAAATATCTGAGGCTGCATATGCAACCACATGCTGGCTGCATATGATTAGTTCTGGAATCTAAAAAGTAGTTGATAAAAATCGACACGACTACTTAATGCCTAATTAGTTGGAAAGAGAGAATAGAAGAGAAATTAGGAGAGACAACTTAAAATATCTTGATTATTCAAAAGGAAATTTAGGCAAAAAAGAAATTCAGACAGATTAAAATCATGAATATTCTTCAAATTTACTCGTCCCCTAAATGGGGAGAAAGTGGAGGATAAGTGATTTAAAGCCGATTAATATCTTGGGTAAGCCGACCCCACATAGTGGGATAAGGCTTGGTTGTTATTGTTGTTGTAATATCTTGGGTAAATGGTCTTTCTACAACTTTCTATTTCTCTATTTTCTTCCCATGTAAACAATACAACAGTACAAAATCTTAACATGAGGTAAACATTGAACTTTCTTCCTCTCCAACTTATCTCCTTGTTTCTATTTTCCCTAGTTTTTTCTTCCCAAAAAAGCAGGCTAAGTGCAGCTTATAACTTGATAGATTTACGTATTTAATCATGTTCATCTTTAATATATATAGAACATCTTTCACATATGTGCTTATACCAAACGTTCAAGTGAAAAATAGATATCAACATAAGAAAAAACATTGCATATACAAAATTTATAATCTTCAGTCCAAACGCTTGTCACCAATAGTGGGTTGCAATATTATGATTAAAATGAATTTGCATCTTTTGCCCCCTTAACAGATATCAAGTATAGTAACGCTACCCAACTACCATGTTCAAAGATATTATTGGCTAAGATAATTTAATATTTAAGCCCCCAAAATGGCAAAGGCTCATCTAACACCATTGTACATACCTGATCAGAAAGTTTATACAACAGTTGTGACCGTCTAAGATCAATGAGTTGCTTCTCATCAATATCTACAGATAAAGCATAACACAATAAGTTTCCAGCACTGAACAGCTAACTAGTAAGCAAATAAGTGCAAATATCAGCAATATTCAAAGTTCAATGATAAAGTGATCCTTGTCGACAAAGTAAAATTTTCAATCATGATTACTAAGGTTACTCAAAAAGATGGATAAAAAAATCCCAGTCTAGATCCCTAAACAGATAGCTTGATAGTTTGGACAACAACTTGTAGAAATCCACCAGAATGGGAACCATGGATGACTGTAGCCATTATGTTTGACTTAAGACCCTGTTTGGTAGTTTAAAATTGAATGAAAATGGGATGATTAATTCCCTCCATGGTTCCAGTTTTAATGTCTGGATGGACAATTCAAGGTGGAAAAATCATTCTAAGACTGTCTCGTTCTGTTGATTCTATAGTTTAAGTGGAACATTTCATTTCACCACTATGAAAACATTCTTATCATTTCGCATATGCAGATAAATAAGACTGATGAAGCAGACGAGCCAACCTAATCAAACAAGCCTAACAGGCCAAGAGGATCAAGCGGGAAAGATCAACCAGGCGAGAAGGATGGGTAGAGAAAACCAAGCATGCCAAATGGACCGATGATTTCAAATGTGTGAACCAAGTGAGTCAAATGGATCAGGGAATCCAGGAGTGTTGGATGAATTAAGTTAGCAGGATAGGGTAAGCAAGTTGGAATAGACTGGTCAAGCAGTTTGTATGAACCAAGTGGACCAGCGAATCGAATGGACCCAATACACCAGTCAGATTGGACAGAATTAATGGCTTGAGTTGGCTGAATGGATGACGTGCAATGTTGGTTGAGCAAGGTGGGTAACCAAGCAGAACATGCAACACAAGCAAAGTTGGCAAACCACACATTGAACTAGGGGTGTGAATGAATTGGGTCAGGGAAGTTTGTATAAAAATATGACCCAACCCAATTTGATTCAAGTTATAAAAAATCCCCACATCCAAATCCATTCCCAAAAAAAATTAAAACCAAAATTAAAATTTTCAATTCATTTGGTTTAGATTTCGGTGATTATTAATTTTCAAAGATTAAGGAGAATTAAAAGATTTTATATTTTTTGAGCTAGCTCCTTTGGAATTTTAGAGAAGCAAAAGATAAAGTACGATACATAAAAAAAAATATATTATACAAAGACTAGCAATATAATAACAGAAAATATATTAGAATCTATAATATAAAAATTATACAAAAATGATACAAAAATTACACAAAAATTACACAAATGAATGAAGACCTATAATTCATAAGAACTATATACATGAGAACTAAGAATTGTGCATTTAAAAAAAAAATACAACATCTATTACCAGGTTGTTAGGTTACAATTGCAGGCTACCACAAAAATAAATTATTCAATAATTCTATGCAAGTAAAACAAGTGGTTAAATAAAAGTATTAAAGAATGAACATTATTTGCTTCTTTGCATGGGTCCTAAAATGGAAGTGTTTAATAAAGGATGTTGGAAGGATGTTGTACACAAAAGGATATTGAGTAGATTGATGTTGCTAATGTTGAAGAAAGGACGACGAAGTTAGGGGATGATACAAGCAACCATATCATAAGAATATTGTGGAAGGAAGAAGGGACACTAGAAGGGATAACAGAAGTAGCATAGATAAGCAATATTCTTGTAAGATTGTACAAGGCAAAATGGATTTTGGAAGGGACATCAAAAGTGGAAGTAGCATTGAGTTGCCAACACACAAAGAAAAGAGACAAAGGAGGCAAGGGAAGATAACAGTAAAAGGGTGAACGACGAAGACAAATTAATCAACCTCGTATGATTGTGGAACGGTATGAACTCAGAAAGTTGAATGGGAAGCAATGCAAGTCCCAACTATGTAACTTCTCTAAGATTAATTAGGCTATTAATTGATCTTATAAAGGATTGATATTTGAGAATAAATAACATAAAAGTTATGCAACTCTTAATTAGATAAATGAAATATAAATTAATTGATATAATATATGATATACATTATATAATCCTGGTTCGGATCAGGGTTTTTGGGGTTTTATATGAAAAGTTGAAAACCAACCTAAAACCCAAAATGCAAAATATTGAATCTATGAAACTCGATTTTTTTTTTTTTTTTCAAATCAGTTAAATTTGGTTTTCAGTTCAATTTGGATATATCAGTTGTTTTTCCCACCCCTAGATCACATACATGGAAGGCACAACCATGTGACCTTGTCCATCCAACCAATTGGGAGACTAGGTAGATTGGGTGGGTTGAATGAACTAAACATGTTGGTAGACCGAAAAGACCAAGTATGTCATACTGGTTGAATGAGCGAAACATAGAATGAATAATTTCACTTGTCATTCCATTACATTGTAACCAAATAAAAGAATATATTGCATGTATCCTTCTATTCCATTCCATTCCATTCCCTCCTACTAAGCATAGCCTAAGTGAGGCTATGAATGTTACACAAACATCTATCCATCAGTAAACATTTGTTTTAAATACAAAAACTATCCAATAAGAAAGTTTCTGTTAGCATGAGAGGCTAAACCAAGATGTCATTATATGCAATAGATACATCAATAAGTGCAAGGTGATATTTCAGAATAATGAAATTTAGGTCATTTACCAAACTAACCGATTAATTAGTGGCTGGATGTAGGACTAGCACAAAGCTACCAATATTGATCCATACACCTTGCTAGTTTTATGTACAAGATGGATTTTCAGGTTTTTAACTTCTGCTTGTTCACCTTATGATGATAAATGGTATGGGAAGATGTACTACTCTGTATCTCAGTAACATATTAAGCCAATAAATTGTCAAAATTGTATCTGACTTTTCCTTGAAACTTTATTCAATGCTGCAAAGCAGTTTCAACAGTGTAATAGAGTAGCAATAAAACTAACCATATGACATCCAGACAAGCAAATGAATAAAAAACAGAGAACTGAAGCAAAATTATTAAATTTCTTCAAATAAGTGATCAAAGAAAAAGATAAAGCAAGGAATCAATAAGTAGAAATCTTGAATGTGTTACCTTGTCCAATTGATTTTAGCTTTGAAGCATACAATTTTTGAGCATTGTCTCTGATAGCAATTTCAATCTGGCATTAAACCAAAACATAGAATAAAATTGATTAAGTAGGTCAAAACATTAGCTAGCCTAGGTAACTATTCAGAAAGATGGGAAAATTAAAATAAGCTGCAATAGCTTAAATCAATCTTTATGTCACACTCATACGACTAATTTCCACTACTTAGCATACATGAACATCCTTCAACAGTAATGGACAAGCGGAAATGCAAAAAAAAAAAAAATGGTGCAGGAGTAGAATCATGAAAAGAAGATAACACAGGTTAGAAGACAACAAAAGCGAAAGAAAGAAAGGGTAATTGATTGAATAAAGGATCTAAGATAACTTCAATTCGAACATAACTTAATAGGCTTTGCACTCAAAAAAACATCATGCTCAATTGAGGCATTCTAACCTCCATTACATAAAATAAAATGAATCCTGAAAAAGTCCAAGATCTTGAATGATTTTTGGAGTACAAAATCTTCAAATGTTAGATAGGGAAAAAGGCAACCTACCTCAACAACATGAAAAAGTTCAATGCAAATGTTAAAAACCAGAAGATGATGCAAGATCAATGGGCATTATTAGATATATAGGAAACCTAGTCTTAAGGCATGCCTAACTGTTGGGACAACGATTCTTCCTTTGTAGTTGGATGTTATTTTTGAAGTTTTAGCAATACAACTTATGATAGATGTGCTTTTAATTTGGTGTATGAAGGATGCAAGATTAGCCTTGTCAATTCAACTTAAAGTTTGGACTTGGCAATTGTGAAGATCAAGGATTAGAGGGTTGAAGGGTTGGATTGAGTGGAGTTAGAGCTCAAGAGAGTTCAATAAATTCAACGGCGGAGAGCTCAAATCAAGGAGATGTTTGGACGGCTCGAGGGGGTAAGCCTGGATCAAGGAGCTAAAGAGTTGAAGAGATGTGAAAACTCTGACTAAGTATGGGTGTGATATTGAGTTTGTTTTAGGCATGTAAAATAAAATGTATTTGATGTCATAATTGCTTAGAAATGAGTAAGCTACCAAACACTTTGTTGTTGAAACCTTACGATATTGGGATGTTCCCATGTCATTGTTCGTTGACTAGTTCAAGTACTAGAGCTTGTAGATGCTTATGATTGGCCAAGTTTGTTGGAAGCATGCTAATTGATTGGCCAAGGGTTAGTAGTTAATTGGATTAGGGTTTGGGCAAACAGAATGCTTCTGATTGATCCAAAATCAATTGATGATGTTTCACTGAATGATCAAGCAATCAACTAGATGACTTTTTCAGTTATAGTTGTTGGAGTTCAATGTATGACATGGAGCATACCAACTCGACTAGAGGTTTTCTCCAGTCTATTAAAGGCAGTCAAAAGAAATTTCTCAATATTCTGACTTCTAGACCAATTTTGAGAGAATGAGTTTATGAAGTACCTGGGAATCAGTAACATTGAAAAGGCGTTTCCAAGGCAGCAGGAACTTCGATGCTTCTCCAAATACAAGTGTTGAAACATAAATCAGCTTCTGGAATGCCTGCATAAACAATTAATTAGCTTGAATGATTAGCTTTCTGTGTAATTATACAGTATTTTTAAATATAAAAAATTTACTCTGCGTTGCTCTATGTCAGCCTCACGGTCTCCTGTTTCCAACCTTTGCCTGTAAATGTGTCTACCGATCTAGGATATAAAAAAAAAAACATTGCTCATGTTTTCCAAATAGTTACAGCTATACAATTAAATAACTTGATGAATCAAGGGGGAATACTTAAGGGAGTATTACTTCAACATGAACCAATGCAGCATCTGGATCATCAATGCCAAGAGCGTCTTTAAATTTAATTATACTCTCAGCTTCATTTCCTTTGAGGTTTTCACTTCCAGGTGGAAGAATAGAAGAAACAAACCTAATATGAAACATGAAACTATTAGTTTTGACGACAAGAATGAATGTCATTACAAATTCAAGAATTATGAACATTCAACTTCTGTTAGGTTGATATTGCAACATTTGTAATATGTGGAACTACTACACCAGGGACAATGTCCTTAAGATTAATCAACCTCCAATGAAACAAATTGGTAGCAGATGCTAACTTAACAGATTTCATCTATTCGATGCACATGTCACACCTCACTTGAGAAAAAACATGCTGGGTTAATTCTTATCGAGAATGCAGGGTTAATTATTATCATGGATTCCTTCCATTATATAAATATGTGTGGGCTCTATGCTTGCCAATATTTGTTTTACATAGTCATAAACGTTGACCGCCTAAGCTTGCATCATTTATACTTCATTTTGCAATTAGAGAATCAGTAAGATAATTGTCATAATGATTGCCATGTTTTTTGGCAAGCATTTTGTCATTGTATTTTGCCAACACAAGTCTTTGTGAGAAGAAATTTTCTTCATGAAATATAGTAGTGCGGTATATGGGCCAAGTGGAACTCTTTGCAGAAACAAATTTTGCATGAAAAGTACGGACATAAAGATTTGCACATTTTAGAGGTTACAAGATGGACGTAAGGATTTGCACATTTTAGAAGTTACAAGATTGCTCACCTACTATACAAGTCACGGAGCTCTGCTTTAAATGCATCATCCTGCTTACTAACACCATATCTGCAGCAGTATATCGAGAATAAAACATAGGATAGTGATAGAGTCAGCTAGATAACAACAAAAAGAAAGATCTTCAAGGTTTACGTTCCAACAGACCAAAAGAAATATCGGATGTACACAAGTTTTCTCTAAAAACCTTAAACCTTGTTCTTCAGCAAAATGATTCAGGATCGAAAAGATCTAAACCTACGTTAAGATTACCCAGATCCATCTTATGAACAACTTCTTTCAATTAGGCAAGAACAAGGAAACGATGACTGAAATCTACAGTGACTAACTTCTCCACAATAGCTTCGACTTCGTCCTTCCTTAGATCTGCCGGGTCATTATACCCAACCACCAAATTGTGCAGGCTGACTGCCGCAACCTCGGGGACTTTCGAATTCAGTGAATAAGCTGCCGCACCACTGGCAGCTCCAAGGGCCGCCGCCACACCAATCCCCGCAGCTTTAGTTCCGCCAAGACGAACACCTATACCAAACCCGGCGGCAATAGCGATGGCGGCAAGGACAATGGACGACGCAAGCCTTGCTGGAGGAGGAAGGGAGCTAACGACAGCCTGAGGGCCGGACAGCTCCTTGGGACCCCCAAATACAGACGGATCAACGGAAGGCGCAACTACGGGTGCTTGGGAGACGTAGCAACGCGGAAGGGAGAGGCGGCACCGACGGCAGTGGAGGAGTCGGCGAGATGGTAGGCGTGGGAGAAGACGGAGGGGGGAGGCGAAGTCGAGGCGGGACAAGGGTAGGCGGCGAGATGGAACAGGAGGCGTAGCGATCAACAGTGAGGTTTCCATCGCCGACGCCGACGCCTCAATTGCTGCTGCTTCTCCGTGTTATCCGCCTGCCTTCGGGATAACAGGAGCAGGCAAGAGGATGCAGTGCTGAGTAGCGGGCCTCCTTAAAGCCCAATAAGAACGCAATGCTTGGTGAACAAAATGTTCTAGTAAGTTATATTATACGATAAGGCATTTTTTAATTTTTTTTTAAAATTATTTAAGAATCGTATCTTAATTTTGATGAATTAATAAATAATTTTTTTAATAAATATTTAAGAATCATTCGTGAACATTTTTTAATTTATTTTTTAAAAAAAATTAAATCAATCAGAAAACTGATGGCATAAAAAAACACAACTTATTAAAGAAAATGGACTTGTATATATTTTGATTTTTTTTAAAAAAAATAACATAACTAAAAACATAAAAGCCATCTATTACGAGATCGAATTACTTAATATAATAAATAGTACTAAAATTGACCCGTGCGGTATATATACGACGCTATAAACGCGAAACCCTAATTATTTACATCTCCCTTCCTCTATTCCCAATCACGCCTCATAGAAAAGGAAGCCGGTAAGTTTCTCACCTCAAATATTCTTGTCCCTCACACGATCTTCCTCTTACTGTACGATCATTGCTTTCGTGTCGAGAGAATATTTCAATTTTGAACTGGGCGAGATTTAGGCCGATTCACTGAGATTTCCTTTCCAATCGACATTAAGCTTTGAATCAACCGGTTTATTCGGATTTTTTTTCTTTGTTTTTTTTTTCTCATTTGTGAAATCTGATGGGATTGTGATGTTCTATTCGACAAACTTTGAGTTGTTTGTTCTTTGTGATGGATCACAAACTAATTGATTAATCTAGTGTTTTTCATGATTTTTCAAATCGTAGCTTTGCGTTTTTGAAGTCATGGATCCTCTGCAGCCTGAGCCTGTTAGTTACATATGTGGAGGTAAAAATTTGCTCCTTCCTTCAATTTATGTGGTTGAGTTTTCATGAATTCATTTGATCTCTTTGATGGTCTTTCTTATTAAGACAAATTGAATTGGTTACGACTTAGATTGCGGAGCAGAGAACACATTGAAGCCAGGGGATGTCATACAGTGCAGAGAGTGCGGATACCGCATCCTTTACAAGAAGCGCACTCGCAGAAGTATGTATTAAGTGATTTTTATGTGTGTGTGTGTGTATATATATATATATCTATTTTCCATAGTCCATCATAGATTGTTAATAATTATGGGAGGAAGAGTGAAAGGCTTCACCTTTTGCTCCAATAACCACCTGCAAATGCCTTTTTCCTTTGGTACATCTCCTTGTTCATGAGATGCTTTCCACATAGAATTGTTTGGTTTTCATTTATGGGTTTACCGTTGCTGATATTGTGGATCTTAATCTTTTTTGTCTTCGGTTGAATTAGTACAAAAAAATAAATATCTTTTTAAGAGTTGACTGAAAGGACATCAAGATAGATTTTTACAAATAGTTTAATCTTGGATTAGACTGTAATATATACAGTTCCATCTTGTGTGAGATTGTAGTTTTTGTTCTGTGCAGATGATAATCCTGGACCAATTGATTCTTCGTTACTCAAATTCTTATGTTTTTGTGAAGATTTTCATAATTGAGCTAAAGTGTAATGGTCAAGCAATGAAATAAATATTCTAGTACTTGAATACACTGAGAAAGGTCATTATTTTTTCTAAAAAGTATATGGAGCTGAATGTTAGGCTATGACTCGAACACATGAGCAGAAGATGAGAGTTGCAGAGATACAGAGATAAGGATGTTAAGGTGGATGTATAGACATACGAGGATTGACATAATAAAAAACGAGAGCATTAGAGAGAAAGTCGGAGTAGCAAGAAAAACTCAGAGATACACATTTGAGATGGTACAGGCATGTACTTAGATGACCAATAAATGCTCCAGTTAGGTGATGTGAAACTATAACAAATACGTACATCAAACGAGGCAGACCAAAAAAGACTTGATTAACAACAATAAAACAAGATAAAATTTATTTAAGTATAGATAATGATATAGTAGGGGATAGAGCTCAATGACGTAAAATGATCCATATAGCCGACCTCACATAGTGGGATAAAGTTTGGTTGTTGTTGTAGTGACAATGGTCATATCTTCTCTCATATGTAGTGCATGATCGATAGTTGTATTGACTTCCCTTAGCATAATCTACTAATTTATGATTCTTAGTTTCCCTTATCTTGATCTGCTATTTTATGATTCTTAGTTGAACTACTCTTTTAAGAATCAGTTTAATTTTTGCTGATTCCAAGACATGGTTTTGTTGTTGTTAATAAAAATTTCAATTTTTTTCTTATTCTTTAGGACTTTTTAAATTTTAATTTATATAATTATTTAAATTAATACCTGGGCTCGCAAGCTCTGGCCAACACAGGCATGATGCACATGGAATCAAGCTTGCGCTGGGCAGGAAAACACAACTAACAAATTGTGTTGAGCATGACTTGTTAAACCCATCTCAAGCCGGGTTTGACATGGAAAAAATGGGTCAATCAGACCTGTGCCATACCTGGCTTGGGCACAACCTATTAACACCTTTACAATATTTTATTCAATCAAGGATATTTTCATCTTTTAGAGTTTAGAAGAATGCATACTACCAAATATTCAACCACCTTGAAAAATGCCTTTTGTGTCTCCAATCATATGTTATACAAGCTTCATTTCTTCCTTCAAAATTTCATCAATTCAATGTTAAATGCTGTTTTTGAACCTTTTCTTTTATGTATGTGAGGTCTTCGATTAATCAGATTGTTAGTTTTTATTTATTTATTTATTTTTGGCAAACTACCTTATGCTGACAATTAAAGGATCTAGGGAAGTAGGGAGAAATCCAACTTGTCATTTGTAAAGAAATGTCCTTTAAATAGAATAACTGCAAGACAGCTTGCTTAATTAAAAACAAATGTGTCTGCCGATCCTTGCTAATGTCCGTTAAATTCTTCCGCTTATTCTGTGCTCCTGTAGACATCATGATTTTCATCACCAGACAAAAAGGAATAAAGATTTCGAGTAGCTTTTAAGGTTTCCAGCTCTATCTTGGTTGTGTATGGACCATTGGACATGTAACTGTGTTCTAGGCTGAATAACTAATTTTAACCTTTCTGATAATCTTGTCTTTGTAATATTATCTGCACATAGTTCTATAATATGTTACTCCGTCTTGGGATAATTCACTCACTGCTCGATTTCCTTAAGATGAGAAACTTGGTTTTTTTCAATAAATTAATGTGATCGCTATCATCTTGACGGTGCATTGTTTTCTTCTGTATTCCTCTGATAAATTGCAGGAGTAACTGTGTAATTGTTTTCTTCTGTATTTCTCTGATAAATTGCAGGAGTAACTCTATATACACATTTGTTTGGCTCTCCCTTGCATATTATGGTTTAGCTCGAACTAATTCTAGATCTACCTGTATATATTTTTTGTTATTTATTCATCTCCCTGTTCTATTTCTGGTTCCAAGCATTTTTTTCTTATGTCTTTTCAAATCTTGCAGTTGTGCAATATGAAGCTCGTTGAGGACAAAGATGTGTTAAAATAGAACTTGTATTAAAAGTTTGATGCTACTGTAAGATTGTGTGATTAGTAAAACCTCAAACTTGTTAATGGTTGTGGGAGTGAATTATTACTATTAGCTCACGTTATTTGTAAGTTACTGATACTATGTTTCTTGGGCGTGATTAAATTGGTAAAACCAGTTAGCATCATTTATTCGTAAAGAATTCTTTTTCAGCATAGTATATGATAAACACTTGATAATCCAAATACTTGATAGCATGCTTAGATTTGCTAATGATATAGTTGGAATTAACATGATTTGGTGATTACAATAATGAAGCATAAAATTCAATCAGAGAGTAGCACATGGTAATTTTGATTAATAATTCATTTTGATTTTTCATTATAATTTTAATGATATAGTATCTATCAATATTTAGTTGGGTATCAATTTTTGTTTTAGCAGAAGCACACGATTAAACACTGGTGCAAAGTCATTTCATTCACATCCAAAATTAATCATTTGATGTGTAGCAAAAGATAAAATCAATTGATAACTCTGTTATCGGATTATAACATCTCCCAAGTTTTCAAGCCTAATTGTGTCCTACTGCAATCCAAAGTAATTGAGAGGCAGATACTTTTATTTGCCCCAAAAGACTTTAGCTGGTCTACATCCCTCCTCATTTCCTGCAATTAGTGTGAGGACATTCTGTAATTCATATGCTGGCCAGTGTGAATCATGAAAAAAGCTGCTAGAATGATTTTGGTAGGGATTAGCTCTTGGGTTTCAACTTTAATTAATATCATTAGTGTCAGCAGCAAACTGTACAACCAGTTGTCTCCTCCCTATTGTACCCTTGATGCCTAATCTGAAGGTCCTCTGCCAGAGGTCAGCAGCCATGATGAACAGTAATGATGATAAAGCATTTCCCTATTTCAGCCCCCAGCAAGTTTTGCACCATCCTTCAGCTTGTCCATTGATGAACACTCCAGTTGACCTTGAGGAGACAATTGCTCCTATCAAGCCGATCCATCTAGGTGGAAATCCACTAAACTTGAGCTTGTAAAAGACCATCCGTTCCTGGAGATTTCTGAAGTTTTCATTGACTGACAGCAACTTAAATTTCATCATTACTGAATGTTGCACCTAACTGCTAGTTCAGATTCCACACTACCTCCAAACTGCTCTCGAAATACCTGGTAGTAGTCTGATATGGTCACTCGATCATGCCGTAATGTTTCATCAATCCATATTGATGCAAGTTTGATTGACCTTTGTGTGCAATTTATGTTTCAGTTTATAGTTTAAAGACTTCTTTATTCACACTCAACTCAGCTAAAACCTCAAGATTGCTCCTGAAACTGGCTACAGTAGAAGTTTCAGCAGCTTGTGACCAGTTTGTCCATTTCCTGATACTCTTTTTAAAATTTGAAGTTTTATGCACCAGTTAATAACTGTAGATTTAAGGTCCCCCATCTCATTCTCCGACTGTTTCTGAACAATTTCAGTAAAACCCATGTTGCATTATCCACTTATTTTTCAGATTTAAAACGGTCCCAAATCTGCATCTTTTTACCATTGTTACATGTGATCAATACAGGTAAGTTACTTGATATTAAGGAACAGTAATTCATCCATGTCAATCATGGAAAGAGGGTAGAACTTTAATATTTAAGCCATTGGATGGCCTAAGAGTTTTGATTTAATATTAAAATAATTTATTTAATGACCACAACATTTTATAAATCCAGAAAAAAATATATTAAAAAAACCTTACTATAACTAAACAGTCTGTGGTAAATTTCTTTAGAGTAACTTGTTTAAATCACCTTGCACAACGTCTCTTTTGTAAACTTACTATGAATAATAATCATCAAGTAACAGTAATTGAACTTCTTTTTTTTCATTCTCGCAAAAGAGAGGAGGTCAGCCCTAAATCTCCCATCGTAGCTTCCCCGTGATCTCGGCGACGCTTTACGGTGAATGACGGCGGCTTCTGCTGGTTCTCCGATGACGGGGGTTTCGAAGCTATACTGGATAGGCAATGGCGACACTGGTCAACGGATCTGACTGATGAGGACAGCGCGGGAGGCGGCACTATGTGATGCTCTATCGGTGAAAGAGGCTTTGGCTTGGTTTGTGGAGGCAATCGGATAGATCTAATGGATTTGTTTGGATGGAGAAGCAGATTCGACAATGTAGTGGATCTAGTAGTGGCCGAGCGGGGAAGGGTCCTTTGGTTGTGGAGGTGCTGACTTCGTGGCTGCAACAATGAAGGATGAGAAGATTGTGCTACGAGTTTGATGGAGTAGATGATCTTGGGCGATGGATTCGTGCTTGGAATCTAAATGTTTTGCGCTTGATCTGGGCAATTCTGTGATCTTTCCGCTAAAGCCCTATTTCTTCATCCGGCGGTGTCCGAGGAGGCAGGAAACGGCCGAGCCGCCGAGGGAGAGTTGGAAGTGTTGAAGGAAACAGAGGAGAGTCGAAGGTGGAAAAAAAAAGGAAGCGCGCTCCTCGTGGTCCCCACCTCCCCATGTGCATCTCCTCTTCCTCTCTGTCTCCACCCTTTCCTGCCTCTCCCTCCTCCTCCTCCTCCTCCTCCTCCTCCTCAATCATTGCTCACCTCTCCTCCTACTCTTCCCTTCTCCTTCTGCCTTCCTTCCCCCTTCTTTTTTTTCTTCCTTGAAACAAAACAAACACGAAAATAGTATTCTTTTCCAGGCCATGAGCAACTCTGATGGCGGCGGAGACGCCCTCGAGGGCCAGCAGAAGGCGCCGCGGGCGTCCGCCTCCGGGAACGGCGTTTTGGCGGTCAAGAAACCACCCACCAAGGACCGCCACAGCAAGGTCGACGGCCGTGGCCGCCGCATCCGCATGCCCATCATCTGCGCCGCCCGCGTCTTCCAGCTCACCCGCGAGCTCGGCCACAAGTCCGACGGCCAGACCATCGAGTGGCTCCTCCGCCAGGCCGAGCCCTCCATCATCGCCGCCACCGGCACCGGAACCACCCCCGCTAGCTTCTCCACCGCCTCGTCGTCTCTCATCCGCGCTATCAGCTCCTCTTCCCCCGCCCCTCTAGTGCTCCCTTCTTCTACCGCCGGCACCCACCTCCTCTCCCACTCCCACTCCCTCGCCCCTGCCCCCTTCATCCTCGGCAAGCGCCTACGCGCCGACAATGACTCCGGAGGCAAAGAGGAAACCGTCGCCGACGCCAACGCCGGCTTCTGGGCGTTACCTACCCGGCAGGACTACGGGCAGTACTGGAGCTTCGCGACGCCGGATATGATCCCGGTGACGCTCACTGGAAGGTTCGCCGGGCAGCCGATGGGGGAGGCGTCCGCCGCCCGCGTCGGCAACTACCTTCCTCTTGCAGGACACCTCAATCTGCTCGCCTCGTTGTCAGGGGCTCCCCGTGCGTCTCCAACGGGGGCGGCGGGAACTGACGACGATGCTCATTAGCTGCTTCGAGGTTAGGTTACGGGTCTAGCTGTTCTCTGTTCAAGTCAGAAATCCTCAGCTTGTGTATGGAATTGGAGTCACTGCCTCGTCTTTCTTTAGCCCTCTTTGTGTGTCTCAATAATTAGGGTCTCTGTGGATTTTCCTCTACAAAATTCTTCATTGGTTCGCATTCTGGGAGCTCAGATAAAACCATGGAAATTAGTTGCATTCTTCATCCCACATATGCCGGAATTGGAGGAAAAAGTCTCTGATCATCCTCTGAAAAACATAAATGTCTCAGTGCGTCTCATTTCTTCCCATAAGAATTTCATTTACATGCTTCATTCTGTATGAAGATTTCAGGGAGAATGATCAAGAGCTATCAACAAAAAATGACTTAGGCATGGATTGGAAACGTTTGAGATTTGAGGGAAATCTCTATTTACTTTCTGTAAGTCCTCTACTGTCAAAGCTCCATTCTGTATTTGCCACCATATTTTCTTTGATTTGACAATAATAATGGTTTATGTCTGTATTTATGGATGATTTAGTTTGTCTGAAAGCAAATAATTCTTGCATCCGCTGAAGTTGCTTTCTAGGATTTCTAATGTGTGGACATCGTACACTGCTTACCTTTTTTATTTCAGCAGTTTGTCAGTATCAATTGTGACAAGAATAATGAATTACTCACATCACAATGTAGAAATTCTTTAACATTGGTTAGTCCTGGTATATGCCATGCCAATCATGAAGTATTTAGAAAAATATATGCATGCAACTCTATATGTAAGCTGCAATTTGTCTGCAAAACAAGTTCTAAACAGCTCAGCTAATTATTAAGATCGATATTCAAGTAGCAGTAGTATCCATCATAGAGCAATTTAAATGAAGAGTCTATGATGGTTTCAGTGTCCTGTTCTTTTCAGTTTGCTTCTGATGAAGTGCATGGCATGATTTGGGTGTCCTCAGAAGGTTTGATTTACAAGGTGTTGTGCTGATTAACCATACCTTTAAATGAATCATGAAACATGTGCTCTTCTATAATAAGATTTGAGCTTCTCAAAGTTTGAATGGTTTACTCGTGCTCTTCTATATATCTACTATTTCTTTTGCCTTTCTGTCAGAGTTTGTTCTTTCCTTAATAGTTTCATGCACTGTAGATAAATTATTGTCTGCCAAATGAATGCGACGTACGCGGATGCTTGAAGTACCCGATTACTGTTTGTCTTTGAATGAATGTTGAGCATTAGTGTTCTCAACCAACCAATTTCCAAATTCAATCATAATATTTATACTAATTCAGTTTGATTTGGGAAATATATATTGATATATGGTTTATTCTTTCTCTAAAAGTTCCCTCGTATACTTTGTCTGCTACTGAAACTTGTAGCTATTATTCTCCATTGCTATGCGTGTGAATTTGACAATGAGGAAGAAAAGGAATCTGAAATGTTGAACATCATGCACACACAGCTGAGCTGCTCTCAATTAGTTCACTCTTGTTTCTCTACCACAACTGAGAATGCAGGGCAATTTTACTTAATGAACTATCTTAGTAGTGTCATGCAAACTTGATGCTCTTGTTTGTCACCGACGTGCCCCTTGCATTAGTGGTGCTTATCGTTGTGCATTAGAGCTGGTGAATTGGTGCCATCGAAATCAATAGGAGACCGACTATAATTCATATTGATCTTCTAAACTAAGGACGTAAATGAATCAAACGTTCGTGAATAAATTTGATATTCAGTTTGATAAAAATTTATTTATATTCGTTTAATATATACAAGATTAATTAAACAAATAAGCTTGAACAATTCGTTAAATTAAACAAACAAATTTGAACACATGTGTTCAATTCGTTAATGTACGTGAACAATGTTCGTGAACAATATTCGTAAACAATGTTCGTGAATAATTATATTCATTAATAAAACTCTTATCAACATGCTAAATAAATAAAATAAAATAAAAAAATTTAAATTATCAAGTTCAATAACTAATCAAATAAGTAAAAAATTATAAATAATCAAATAAGCTTGAATTGAGAGTTCGATAACATATAAACGAATCAAATTCAAGTCAAGTTTGAAGGGAGAGCTCGATAATATTTAAATGAATCAAGTTCAAGTTAAGCTTCAAATAAGTTAAGTTCATACAAAATAAATCAAGTTAAACTTGAATAATCATTTCAAAAACTTAATTCATTTTAGGTTCGACTCGATTATTTTATCAAATTCAATTTATTTACTGTTCAATTCAAAACATAATGACAGTGGGTCGAGGAGACATAATCCAATCATTCCTCGTTTCTATTGTTGCTTTCTTTAACAAAAATATAGGTCCAGTGGCGAAGCTACCCCACCAAATCGACCTGATGTAATGATCTGGATTCTACCATTTGATTGCCCTTGGCGTGTTCCCTTTTCCTTCCTCTCTAATTATTATAAACTGTCGACTAATATATATTTTTGGTTAAATTTGTTCATTAATTAATGTTTCCATTCCTTATCTCTCTCTCTTTCCTCCCCTCCCCATTTTTATATCAGTATACATATAAATTTAATGGCACCATTAACATTAATAAATATAATCCAGCGCACGCAAACAACTTGATTTGGATGTTTAATCCAGTTTTGCTCCCGAGATAATGATAGGATGATTAAAATATTTAATAGATAATTAAAAATTTTAAATTTTAAAATTTAATTACGATGTATTACAGAAAATTTTCTCTCTAATGAAAAATGGGTCTGAGAATGTTGGTCATTTGGATGGATCTCCATTAGCGCTTCCCGATTTACCCTGGTGGTCGATGGAAAATTTTCGTGGGATTAGATCGATCATTCTAGGTCCGACGTTACTTGATTTGATTAATTATTATTTTTATATATATTAAGAAAGAAAAAAAGAATAAATTATTTGAACTAACGATTTAAATTTGGATTATGCTAGCCCAGCAGGCCATCTGGTGGGCCCAGCAGACCTGGAGGCCCGTTTACAGTTGCAGCTGCAGTGCCGCAAAAGCAGCGTGATTTATGCCTCTTTTCCTTAGAATTCGCATGCCTCTGCAATTCCGACAATTCGAACGAGCGCCCGCCGGCGTCGGCGCATCCCTCTCCACCGCCGACGCCTCCTGTGGCCAATCCTTCCACACGCAACTCCCCCGGCCCTGCTCCGTTCTCCAATGGAATACCCTCATCCGAGGCAGCGACAACCCGCTCAGTGCCTTCGGCGTCTTCCGTTCCATGCTCCGCCAAGGCTTTCCTCCCAATAACTTCACCTTCCCCTTCCTTCTCAAGGCGTGCTCCGCGCGCGCGTTCGAGCCTCACGGTTGCGCGGCGCATGCCCAC
Source organism: Hedychium gardnerianum (assembly GCA_038050645.1). Lineage (NCBI taxonomy): Eukaryota > Viridiplantae > Streptophyta > Magnoliopsida > Zingiberales > Zingiberaceae > Hedychium > Hedychium gardnerianum. The sequence continues at coordinate 10,707,054 of JBBUKS010000002.1, read as the reverse complement.
ATCGTCAAGGCTGGTCTCCACCTTGATCCCTACGTGCGATGCGGCTTGATGCACTTGTACTCCCAGAGGGACGACCTTGCCGCCGCTCGCCGGGTGTTCGAAGAGCGCCTCGACGAGGACACTGGCTGTTGCAACGCATTGATTCACGGGTACGTCGAGGCCGGAGAGTTGGGCCTCGCGCGGGACGTCTTCGATTCGATGGAGCGCAGGGATGCCGTCTCCTGGAACACGATGATCCATGGCTACGCCGTCTCAGGAGACTTGAGCGAGGCTCGGAACCTGTTCGCTCGGATGCCCCAAGTAAATGTCGTTTCTTGGAACTCCATGCTCGCCGTGCACGCCAGACAAGGTGACGTCGCGGGTGCTCGGAAGGTGTTCGCTGAAATGCCGAAGCGCGATGTATTCTCCTGGAACACAATGTTAGCGTGTCTTACCCGGAGCAAGTATGCAGAAGAAGCTCTGGCACTCTTCGAGGAGATGAAACTAGCCAACGAGAAGCCAAATGATGCAACGATGGTAAGCTTGTTATCCGCTTGCTCTCATTTAGGAGCCCTTGATCGAGGGAAGCAACTCCATCAGAGTATGGACGAGAAGAACATAAAGATCAATACTATCCTAGCCACTACGTTGATAGACATGTATGCAAAGTGTGGAAGCATAATACTTGCAATGGAAATCTTTCGAGATATCCAGCACAAAGATCTGCTCGCATGGAATACAATTATTGGTGGAATGGCAATCCACGGGCATGCTGAAGGGGCACTTCAGCTTTTTAATGAAATGACTAACAGTAGCATTAGCCCAGATGATATAACTTTTGTGATGCTCCTCACTGCCTGCAGTCATGCAGGGATGGTGACGGAGGGCAAGCGCATGCTCGACTGCATGAAGGATGAGTATGGAATTGATCCAAAGGTCGAGCATTATGGATGTGTTATTGATCTCCTTGCTCGCGCTGGCTTGTTAGAGGAAGCAATGGAGCTTACTAAACATATGCCAATGGAGCCCAATGCTCCTACATGGGGAGCTTTGCTGGGTGGATGCAAGATTCACAGAAACTGTGAGATCGCAGACGGTGTGGGTAAACACCTTATCGATCTTCAACCAAGGCACAGCGGCCGGTAAGTTTGGCATTATCCTGATGCTTATTCAGAGTCGATGACAATGGTACTAGTTTGATCATTCTGTGAGTAAAGGATAAGCACTGTAATTTACCATGGGAAGATGAAGTCTCTTTCCTTTCCAGTTTTTGCAATAATGATTTATTTGTTCCATTCAAATTGTCTTCTAACAGGTACATCCTGCTCTCCAACATTTATGCCACAGTCGGTCGTTGGGATGATGCGAACAAGATCAGAAGCGATATGTTAATAAGTGGCGTTGCGAAGATCCCTGGCATCAGTATGATTGAGTTGGATAGTAAAGTAAATCAGTTTGTGGCTGGTGGCCAGTCTCACCCGCAGTATGAGAACATCTACCTCAAGCTGATGGAGATATTTGAGCGCTTGAAGGTTGAAGCTGGGCATTTACCTGAGACATGGGAAGTGTTGCTCGACATTGAGGAAGAAGAAAAAGAACAAGCTTTATCTGTTCACAGCGAGAAGTTAGCTATTGCCTTGGGGCTCTTGCACACAGACACTGAGGCTACCATTAGAATTTTCAAGAACCTGAGAGTGTGTAATGATTGTCACAGTTTTACAAAGTTGATCTCAAGAGTTTACAAAAGACAAATTATCATGAGAGACCGAAATAGGTTTCATCTATTTAAAGATGGAGCATGTTCTTGCATGGACTTTTGGTAGAAGGACCATATCAAATTGACTCTATATGTGTGCTTGAGAATGCTTTCTTGCCAGGAGCAAGCAAGCCAGCCAGTGGTCATCGAGTGTACGCGTGTATAAATGTATGAGCGAACGTGTGGAGCTGTAAAAGTCCAATCTAGCTTGTGCATATAAAATAATCAATTTTTCACGAGTACATTGTCATAGAACTTTCTTCTATTTTTTGGCCCAACATAAACAATGTTTTAGAATGTACTAGCTACACGTACTCCAGGGTTCCCATAATAAGATTCTTTATTTGTCTGATTTCACAGTATGAAATACATTATTGCCATATCATCCAAAGTAAACAACTGGAATATAAATAAAGAGACTTTAGGTCGACAACATTTCCACAGAATTGAGCCATTCGACTTATACCATCCATATACTGGTGACCTACCATTTTGGTGTGCTCTCGGTCCTTGCAGTAGAAGTGAATGAGACAGGGTTCTGCGGATGATCTTTCACGGTTAAGCTCAGCACCTCAGGCCTCGAGTAGTGTCCAACCACATCAAAATCAAACTTGGCTCGAACAATTTCTCCAAGATCTGTACACGTGTTTAAGCATTTATCTTGGTTCTTAATATTATATGACTTTACAAGAGTACAAAATCAAGTGACATTCTTTTGTATGAGCAAAATATCATCCTAATTGTGGCAAAAGGCGAACCGCTCGCCCCCAGCGCCCCCGCCAGTCCGTCCCAAGACCAACACGGAGGAGGTAAATCACAGGGGCTAGTCTAGCCAGCCCGAACAGTGACTAGTGCATAAGGGGGGGCAAAATATCATCCTAATGATTCTTAATGAAGTGTACATTGTCGTTTACTCTTGATTAACTAATGAGCAAATTTAGATTTAGAAGCTGAATTGTCTCTTCATTCTTGTTCTTAGCTAGCCTTTCCAGATTCATAAAAATTTTACTTTTATCTTCTGAAAAGTTTAATTCTTCTATATGCAAAAGCAAAAGACTATCCCAGTTATAGACGAGCAAATGGTAGAGACATACCTAGATCTGCAGAGATAAGGGCTTCTCCTTCATAATTGGGGCCGGCTAAGACCTGTCCTGATGGAGAGATAATGACACTTCCTCCAGCACAGACGACGGTATCTGGAGATGGCTCCTCAGCAGCAGCTGCAAAGACATAGTCAGGTGGGGGTGGGTAGTCTTTTCTTCGACAGAACTGGCTTGCCGACAGCACAAAGCAACCACCCTCAAGAGCAATGTGAGTCATGGAAGCCTGCCAAACCTCCCTGGCATCAGCTGTAGGAGCACAATATATCTCGATACCTACATAATAATGATAGGGGTTATACAAATGATTCAATTGAACAAAAGACCCGTCATTCATCTGGCAAATCACCAAATGTTAATCATCCATGGATGTACATGAATCAAGAATAGTCAAATGAAAACAACCAATCAGATTTAACTAAACAGAAGGATATGAAATGTTTTTCAACATTACTTCCATCAGTCTCTAAAGAACCTGGTGATATAAAACGTCAGACTTAAATTACAATACTCAAGTTAAGCCTTAAATTTCAAATTGAAATTAAAGGTACAAAAAAGATTAGCTCTCATCTACAGACAATCATTTCAACAGCGAAAACCAAATATTTTTAAATTTTTAATTTGATTTTGGCAGTTGCAACATAACCACTGAAGACTAAAGGAAGCTGTTGGTCCAATGACACACATGGAAGTAATGCAACAATCAATTACAGTTTATAAAGCCGGAAAGTCATTTTAAGATGGACCTTACCTTTACCATACATAGCCGTCCTCAGTAGTGGCATCCTGTTCTCCCAGCATATGACTGCTCCTATTTTACCTATAGGAGTATCATAAACTGGAATAGTTGATCCATCTCCAAAGCCCCATATTGCACGCTCTAATCCTGTAGGCATGAGTTTGCGATGCTTTCCCAGGTATTGACCCTGAGAATCAAAGAAGAGCACTGAACAATAAAGTGTATATCCAGATCTCTCGATAGCACCCATGACCAAGTAGATTTTATACTTCCCAGCCAATGCTGCCAATCGATCAACCTCAGGACCTGCATACTTGATACTCTCAAACGTCAGATGAATATATGGCTAGATATGTGGAATCTCTTTGGATTCTGTAAAATCAGTGCCTATGAAATAATATCATGTGATTTTCTAATCTATGATTATGCTGAATCAGAGCTTTCAAATTTCTATGGATTATGCTATAACAGTATATGGATCAGGGATTTGGAATTGCTATATCTGTAGTGAAAACATATCAAGAATCAAGTGCATTCAAACTTAAGTTTAGCAATGAATCTACATTCTTGATTCTTGCTGCATCTAAAAAAACAATTGCAGCAAGTGTGAAGAATTATGAGGCAAGTCTAATCTTCACTTCAGAAACTAAACTTGCAACATTGGTGACAGGTAGATGCAGAAACTAAAGCAGAATGATATTATAGGAATTTGTCCATCAAGTACCGTACACTCTACACTTTTTGCAGCCTCTAAAAATTATAAAGAACATAACATTTTTGAAGTAGTACGTCACTTCTTGGAAAGGGACCGATGCATAGATGTAACATAGACACAAAGTAAGCAGCATCTTCAGTTAAGTTCCATAGTGTAGGGAGTAGTTTTTACGACATTCTTCCAACAAAGTGTTATGGGGATCATAAACAACTCAGAGAAACAATATCCAATCAATTTCTAAAGAAAACAAGTCATATAGTGGATATTTTTAAAACTACTTAGAATGGATTCTTTGAATTCCAATAAAATTAATTAAAGTTGAACTACAACATGGGTAAATTGGCCCTACCAATTAAATGATACATGTGTTAAATTATGCTGATAACCATTTAAGAGTGGAGGTCAACGGACTCCATCTTTAAGTACAAGTTTCCTCTGGTGTTCTTCCAAACATGCATCAATCACCTTAAGATTGTCCGGTCATAAGAATGTCAGCACAAACACAAGATCTAAGGCTATAACTATGATATTTCATCAATCTCATTTACTTGAAAAAAAAAAAAAACATGTTTTCTATTTAGTATGCCAACAAATAATTATTCAGTTTCTTGAACTATTTTTTTGGATGAAATATTTGTTTGCAAATTCAGATTCAATATAAGAATGTGTATTATCTCGAAGCATATAGGCAATGGTTACAATAAAAAACTCCCAAATAGAAAATATGAACTATTGCAAAGATGACATAGATTTGTTCAAAAAAAAAAGTTTCCACAGTATTCAAGTGGTATTAAACAGTACCAGGCACATCAATTGCAGAAGCATGATATCTTCGAAATTCCTCCTTTCCCTTGGCTGTACGGTTACCTAGTGTGATACCAAAAGTAGAACCACGAGGATAACCACCAATAAATGCTTCAGGAAAGACAACTAGTTGTGCTCCGTATGAGGCAGCTTCAGCGATCAATCTCTCTGCCTTATCTGCATGAGATGATTTCAGCGTCAACATGAAGCCATATACGAAAACAACAACATCAAATGCTTCCACAGAGTTCAGTGCAAATTAATACTCATCTGGTTCGAGTTGAGAGAAACAGAACCAGTTACTCCAATAGAAAAGAGAGCATATAAATAAGAGTAAACAACCAATGTGGAATTAATCTCTCTCTCTCTCACACACACACACACTAACAAGTTAGAGCATAGATCTTGATAACAGCTATGCAAATCAATCTTAGAGAATCACTGAGCTTCTGTCTCTATGATCCCTACAGTATAACCATTCAAAGAGAATTTTAAACACGAATAATTCAGATACCAAGAAGTTACAACCTTTCAAACTGCCCAGAACCACTACAAAATCTTAATAGTTTCTCCCCACCAATACACACTCTGACATATTGGAGAAACTTGACTAAATTGATTGCAACAGCAACAGAAGTATATACTTTTGACCAAAAGATAATATTCAATGGAAGAAGTTATATCTATCTACTTCTTCAACAGATCTTAAAGTATCAAAATTACATTTTTTTTTTCTGTTTTGCACAAGTCCAACTTTATCTAGATTCTTTGGTTTCAAAATTTCTTCAACAAAATTCAAATTTAGAATTACTTTAGCCAAGGGGCACGTGATGATGGCAGCAAAAACCCAATAGCTCTCACTCTGCATTTTAATTGCCTAGATTTTATTCCATAAAGAATATCTTCACAAATATTCGCTCATTGTTTAATAATACCTAACTAGGAATTCTTAAAAGAAAATTCATGCCATTTTTTACCATTCTAAGGTTTCTTTATGATCGCTAAAGCTACATTTTGCATTACCAGCCTTAGTCCAATTCAAATGACATAGAATACTTCAGGTTATTACCAGCCTTGTCCAGTTCAGATGACATAAAATGCTTTAGCTTCTAAACCAGATGAAGTAATACTATTCTCATATAATATACAAGCCAAACGCCAATAATGAAGCTGGATACTTCAACATTGAATCTCGGTAAGTAGGAAATTAGGTAAGATCATAAGATCGCAGGTGAGATGAAAAGCCCTATTTTTCTCAAACCAACTCAGCATTTCTGGCCTACAAATGCGGAGTTCTCAGTAATTTGTTGGCAAACTGATGGTACACTATGACGGAGAAACCTAGATCCAAGATCGATAATACGGCGTTGCAATGCACCTATATAAAGGTGATGCAAGAAGATCCACCTAAATGACCATGAGATTCTACTATTCCGTCACATTGAAGTTCAAGATTCACTGTTAGAAAAAGTTCAAAACTCATATAGCAGAAAGATGACGCCAAAGGTGTTCCTCCACAAACAGTAGAAACCCTATTTACTTTAGCATCAAAATCAAAAGGCAACGAAAACAAAAAAGGGATTGATCGCACGAATAAACGAACCGAGGGTAGCGGGGGTGTCGTAGAAGATGGTGGAGGCCTGTACGACGGTGGCGCGGACGACCGTGGAGGAGAGATCGGAAGCGCCCATATCGACCTCGGCGATCAGAGGGGGTCCTGCGGCGGACGGAGGGACGAGAGCCATCTGAAGAGAAAATTAGCGCCGACCGGGCCGCGGCGAAGGAGCAGAGGTGGCTTGGCTATATCTGCTTAGGAGCTTCGAGTGGTTATCTATATAGAACTAGAGACTTCAAGTGACGTCATACTTGACGATTATATGCTTTTTTGGACCGGGAGCCGACGGCGACCCTAGTGACGTCATACATGACGTTATACAAAATACCCTATAATATTCTTTTTATATAGAATTGTGCGCAAAAAGAGACCAAAAAAATCAAAATAAGGTAATTTCTAGTGACTTAAATTACAATTTGGCGTATTTAAATGAATTTTAAAATCAAAACAAGGTAAAAACACGTTTCTTATTCAAACTGAAAAAGAAAAATAGAAAGAAAGAAAATCAAAAGACACGCCACCCCCTTTTATTGAAACCATCAACGACACATTTTTTATTTTTTATTAAAATAATACTCAACCAATCTCAATCTATTTTTATTTTTAAAAATATTTTAAACACGTTGATGAGCATAAGTATTATACGTAATTATAGTTATAATATAATATTAATCAATATTGATAAAAATAAATAATTATTATTATAATATAACATTGAGTATTGATTAAAAATAAAATATTTATATTGTAAAATTGTAACTATTATTATATAATTTTATTAATATTGACCGACATAGTATTTTTAAAATAAAAATGGCTCGAGACAAAATGAGATGTTATTTTAATGAATTTTTTTATATAAAAAAAAAGAGCTCTTTTGACTGTTTGAATTTAAAGAACCCCTTTTGATTTTTGCTAATAAAAAATATCTAAGTAGTAGTTAACCTAACTAAAATTATATATATATATATAAAGCATACCTAACCAAATGAAAATTTTGATTTGATTTGGTTAGCCATATTAACAAGTTTAATTAGTCTTCATAAAAAAATTCAATTAATTTCCTTTGGATTAATTATAAATCAAATCATTTTTTATCATATTTATTTCGATTTGGTCGTTGAGTGTAATATTGTATTATATTTATTTTTATAAAAGTTAGAACGTTTGACACAGAATCACATAATTATATTTATTTAGGGCATCTGCGATGTTTATGAGAGATTTAAAAAATTAAAAAAGCTGAATAAATTTTTTTAAATTATTGTAAAAATGAGGTTTGAAGTTTGTAGTTCAAGAACTAAAACTCAAATCTACTTTTTTATCTTGAAATTAACAATATGAGTGAGGTTAGAAATTAATTAATGATGAGATTTGAGGTTTGTAAGGAAGTTTTTTGATTATGGAGAGAGTAATAAATGTTTATGCATTTGATGTGATATATTGTAAATTATAAAAAAGTTCATTTAGAGTTTTAATTATTGGAGATGCCCTTACTTTACTCTTTTCAAGTGCTAAAATTTCAATGAAAATTGTGTAAATGTAACGAATAATGCCTCGTTATAATTCTCTATAAAAACCAAAACATTTGAATGACTTTGTAACACTGAAAATATTGAGCTCATAGAATTATGTTATGATGATTTATATCCTTCATAAAGTGAATGTTGTCTAAACTACTAAGTTGGTAGATATTAGTTTGTTTAAAACTCTCGTCTTAAGTTGGAAGGGATAAATTGAAGAATGAATTCTCTATTTAGTATTTTCTTTGTTAAGATTTTTTTTTTTAAAAAAAAAGATAAATTTAACCAGCTGTCTTTTATAATTCATCTATTTAAAATCTGACAAAAACAAAAATCAACTCTTATTAATTATTAAAAAAAAGAACACCATCTTCATTTGTCTATTTAAAGGAACAAGAATAAATCTCTTATCTTCCCTTCTCTTCACTTTTCTTTTCTATTTTATATTTAATGCTTCAGCACAAAAAACTGACAGCCATAAAATATAATTTAAGGGCAAAAATAAAGAAGACATTTTTTATTACTAAAACATCAAAGGCTCTTTTTTTTTAGTTTTTTTTAGCAAATTTAGTTTTAATTTATGTTTTTCTCTCTAATATCCTTATTATTGAATTTACTTTCTTAGAGAAAAAAATAATTACACTGGGTTAATTTATTTTTCATTAAATCTCTTGGATATTAAGTTAACGCAAATCTAAGTTTATGTCCAGATAATTAAAATTGGATCAACATTAACTTTTAGAATTGCACTATAGAATCCCGCTTATCAATGTCAACGCGACCTGAGCATATTCAGAAAAAGTTAGGAAAATTCAATTGCACCGTCATAATTTGTCTTAAGTTAAAGGATGGCCAGTAATAAGCTCTGTGGCATGACATGACAAGAACCATCAATGAACTAAATGTGCGAAGCTAGAACCAAGAACATAACGACTCCGAATAGCTGGAACCAAGAGCGTCTTCTGTGTGCAACGACTCCAGAGAAGTTACTCCACCTCCGCCAAGTAATCATCAATTTCAGCAGGAGTCAACACTCTGCAATCCAAGACCCAACGTGATTAGTGTAATAAAACCCCTTCATATAGCATTTCTATTTAGCATAAGATGCCTCAAAGCACTGTGTCATGCCTTAACGAACTAAACATACGTATTCAAAAATCATGCTCGACATCAACCATGTAGATATCAATCGAGATTTATAAAAAATGCTTGTGTAACAAAAATGGTGTGCATACAATTGACCCAAGAAAAAAAAGAGTAAACCTTTCATAATCCAAGATTATATATAACTGAATGCTACGTCCTAAATAAAGCACCTGAATTTTCTCTCAACGCTTATAATTCCAATTTCAATATTCTTGCTAGAGATCTGTCCTTGAAACCTGGAAGGTTTACCCAAAATTCGTAAAAATAATGATTGAGAGATCTATGAGCTTCAAAACAAGAAGATAATGACTACAGAAAATACCCTTCTTTGAGAGTCAATATGGCAGTGTGAACAGCATCATCAAGTTCCATATCTTCAGTATACCTTTAGAAAAAAAAAAAAAAATCAAACCCATATCATAAAAAGTGCAAGAAATAATCAAGTGTATATCCCATTCCTAAGAAAGAGTTAAACTTGTGTGGAAAGAACAACACACAACGTTGCAAATACAGATAGTGCACAATAAATAATCATTATAGGACAGTGGCATGCATATATAGCATTCACAACAAGAATCTTATGTCTAAAGGAATATAAGTGCAAAGTATGAGCTATACACTATCGTGATGAACCATGGAATGATACATTATACCACATACCCATATCTAGCTTACATTGGGGAAAGTGATAGAGAGAATACAGGAAACTACAATATTAGAAAAAAGAATGATCTTGGTTAATGTAGTGAATATTGGATTGACCCAGAAACCGGAATATTGGATTGGCCCAGAAACCCATATCATTTCATGTTCCACAATACACACTTAGCATATGGACCCAGTTGCACAAACTATCAAATTGTGCAAAATGAGAATAACAGAATTTTAGAAACTGTTCTGTCCACTTGTGCCTGTAGCTCAAGTAAAAATGTAAAATCACTACATTAATATTCAATTTTAAAAACTATATAGCTCACTAGAATTTGTTGAACAATCAACACAAGAATAATATTGTTTAGACTTTAAGGTTAAATAAACTAACAAAAGAGGAATCATAAATTTAAAAGACAAAAGATTATGCTTCAAGACAAATCTTAAGGTGTTACAGATTCTAGCTTCTCTTTAGCAATCTAAGAACACACAGATAAATGGAGATGTACCATTTTTCCATCTCCCTCTTTCAATTGGTAGGGAAGGAATTGTTAAAAGAAGCAACAGTCTCTAATTGTTATCTGATTAATGTCACAACTAAAACTTGCTCAAAATTTCTATTTAGTAAAGAAGTAGAAATTACAAACTAATTAAAATATAAAACTCATGGTTTTTATGTAAAAATACCATGCTCGATGGTGGCAAAGTCACAAATAGGGTGCAAATTGTCATAGTTGTGGTTGACCATTTGTTATGGTGTGTACAACCAGTCAACCACTAGTACTAATTTGGTCATGGCAGTCCTGCAATAGCCCGCATGCAGAGATGATCGAATCTAAGCAGTTGGTACCATGTTAATATTGTAACAAAGTGGACTATGACAGCATACCAAGTGTCAACATAGCATGGATAACTGACAGCGACCGCAAGGAAGAATAGCTTTAAATTTTGAGAAAATAGTACATAGCACTACTAAAATTAAATTTGAAAGGACAAATTTGGCCAGCAATAGTTAAAAGTGACTACCTTTTCTCAAGAAATGCCTTAGCGTTGGAAACATTTTTCCCCATTGCTGATGCCTTCCAAGAGAAGTATGAACCAGATGGATCAACCTGTGAAAAGAAAGTTGGAAAATCAAAGTCCAACATACCACATTTTATTGTTATCATAACTTTGAACCTGACCAGGTAATCATTTATAGTTTTCAAAAACTAATACTTGAGAACATGCACATGATCGTACACCAGAAATTATATGACAGACAATTCTGACTATCTATTATGCCATATATCCATGCATGGCAATGACCTATGGCAGATACTATGTTGTTCCTTTTACTCATAAGAAAAAGGATATCCAGATTAGAGCAACCAATAAACTGAGTCTTTTCAAAATTGGGGGTGGGCAAAAACCAGAATTTATTCAAAAATTGGGTGGGAAAAAAAACAGCATATCAAAACCAATCAGGGTTTCTTTCTGAACCAACAAACACACAAAAAAAAAAGTTTTCCCTCAATTTGGTTCAGTTTCATTTTTTGTGAATGTAGTAGGATGAGGGTCTAGTACATAATCCGAACTTAAAGGTCAGGTTCAGCCATTCAGGGATTTTCATATACTCTGAATTAAATCCAGGTCAGGTTTTCTTGAAATCTGACCTGGCACGACCCTACCCTTGTTAATTCACTAGAATGGCATATGTAAAAAATAGGCACAACTAACTATATACAAACAAAAAGCATACCTGATATAACTGTGGACCATTATCATCATATCCAGCAACCAGAAGGGAAACTCCAAATGGCCTTACACCACTGGAATCGACAAGGAATCAGAAAGAGGAAAATGAACAAAAGTTAACAGCTCATCTAAATAGAAAGCATGTAAATTAGTGTCATTTCAAGAATCCCTCATGAATGAGCATATACTTCATAGAATAGCTAATGTCATGTCAAACCATTTAGCAATGTGTCTGAGAGATGAATGGGTACAGAATCAGAAGAGTGAGGCTGATGAAATTCACATTGTACAAAAGAAGTAAGACATCACACAATTATCCAAAGTTCTTTTGTTTGAGAAGCACTATATTACAGCAGCGATCATAAAGTTCAAGGTCTTCAAGCAGTAGCCAAAAGTTACCAACTTTGTGCACTGAGGCAGGTGATATTAGTGCCATAAAGCAGATAAAACATAATAGGTAAAGAAATAGTACCCAGATTGAGTAAACTCCTGCATCACAGCTGCAGTTTCTCTTACAAGTTGTGTTACTGGGATAGGCTCCTGCATAATTAGGTATTTATCAGGGTGTAAGTGAATAAGAAATATCTTAAACTATAAGAAATTGAAGCATAAAAGCAGATGGAGAGACATTGATTGTCCAAACCTAGCTTGATAGTAATGCAGATGTACAAAAATATATGGCCTTAGGAGTTGGATTAAAGCTATCATCAAAAGTTCCAGTATCCAGAATATTTAGAAAACATAAAACAACATTCCATAATGTATACATTATGAATTTTGTTTTACAAATCAGAATAACTATCATCAGAAATTCCAGTATGCAAGACTATTTAGAAAACATAAAGCAACCTTCCAAAATCTTGGCATTGCGAGTTTAGTTTTACCATTCAAAATAATTATAATTGGAAATCAAAAACTAACTATCATAGTTGTCAAAAGCGTGAGACGCAAAAAAGTGCACAAGGGTCTTGGGACTTAAAGCGCAAAGCAAAGCGCACGCTTTACGAAAAAAAAAGAGTAATAAACAAAAGGACTATTATATCTATTAAAAGTCTTTGAAAATCCAAATGATCATAAACAAAATATTCTTTGATGAAGCTGTAGATTATTCAAAAAACTAAAAATAAATCAAAAGTCTTTGAAAATGTGATAGATGAAATATCAAAAATCAAAAATCTTTAATAAAATTTATTAGAATTTTTTTAATTTTAAATATATTTTTCATATATTTTATTGGGATAATTTAACTGGGATTTATGAAAGTCTATTCAAACTATCCCATTTAAGTTGGGAGTTGATTGAATTAATCAAATCCGCAGACCTAAGTTTTCGATCGTCCGCAGTCCCACAGTAACCACGGGCATCGCGATGCCTCCGGCGGCGTTAGAGGCATACCGCGACGCCTTCATGACGCCGGAAAAATGCAAAAGAGTAAAAAATAACAATTAACAGAAAAAAAAAAAAGATTCTTACCAATGATCGAGAGGCTGACGCTTTCGGCGGTGAGAGGTAGACCGATCGACTTAATGATCAATTTAAAGAGGGTTTAGGGCTTTAAACTAAAAAAAAGAGAAAGTTTTTGTGCTTTGCGCAAAAGCGAACGCTTGTGCTTTTGCGCAAAGCGTAGTGAAGCGCGCGTTTCAGAGACCTCGTGCGCTTTCGAGGTCTCTGAAGCACAAGGCTTGCACCTCGCTACGCTTTGTGCTTAAGCGAGTGAAGCGCTCACTTTTAACAACTATGCTAACTATGAGGCAGTGTTTTAAATTTAGCTCTATGCAGGGACAAAAAAAATTCTTTCCACATCCTAACCGACACGTGAGATAGTCTGAAATCACAATATGTGAAGAATACTTCGTTGCAAGCTCATCCTTCATCTGCAGGTTTGTGAATTTGCCCACCACCTGCCAGACTATCTAGCATCTGTGATTTCATCCATTGTCCACAAGTTCGTCTGCAAGTTCATCCATCATTGGTGAGTTCAGCCTTCATTTGTGAGTCCGTCCACCCATCTATTCAACTGTCATCCATGAGTTTGTCCGCAAGCAAGCTATGAACCCATCCTTCATCCATCCGAGCTCGTTGTTCGCACGAGCATGAGATGTTTAGACCTACACTTCGCAAGCTCATCCTTCTTCCATTTCATGTTATCATCATGACTTTTCCAACACCAATGCCTCCTTCATGTAAGTGAACTTCCACCCTTTTTTTCTCCTTCATCCTATTCCTCTAATTTCTTCTTTCCTCTCCTCCTCACACTCCGCTCGAAGCAACCGATACCATTTGTTGGCATAAGAAGAAATGATGCAAATCTGTTTTATTGCGGCTATGAACCTAAAATCTATCTTGAAACAGATTCTAAACTTTTGTATGATCACATCATTAAAGTACTATAAGCCTACTTAAAAGCCAGGTTTTGTATATCCAAAACTTTTGTGATCAACATCTACCAGACACAACCTATATAAAAATGTTCTTTCTATTAAGCACTGTCATATGATATTTAGAGTTTTAGACATCATCTAGAAGGCAGGCAGGTGGAGAAGTATGCATTACAACAGAATACATTTGAAACAACTTCATGCAGAGAAGGGGAATCTCACATAAAAAACAAATCTCACACAAAGAGATAATATAAATTGTAAAATATTTCATTGCATGGGATCCAAACACCTTTTATGAAACACAATAACAAGTCTCCTAAAAGCAAGGTCCAAGTTATCCTAAAATTATAATAAACTTTTTAAAATGTAAAACAAAGCTTAAAAATTAAAAGAAAACATGTAAAAGATTTAACAAAACTTTAGAATTTTAAAAGAAACCCTAAATTTCATTTTAAATTTGAAACCGCATCAAACATGCATATTAAAAGTTGAAGTTTACATGAAACATCATAAAAGCAAAGCATAACGGTATAAGGATAACATGACTAGCAGTGTCAAGCAGACTGCATCCCATTACATAACATGATCCGACCAATATGGGCCAAGGCATGCTTGGAACAGATCCAATTGTGGGTCCATGTACTATAGGTCAACCAACAGGGATGGCAATAGGTACCTAACCCATTTGAGTCAAATTCATGCTTAATAATTGGGTTTGGATAAGGTGAAGTGTACTTGAAATCATAGGTACCCATATATTTTCATTTAAATTGGATGTCAATGGATTAAAAGACCCATTTATCAGCCAAAACAATTATCTATCAAATTCAGATAGTGGACTATTAATCACATTTGGGTAATACCCAAAATCGTGGGTACTTGACCCAATGTCATCCCTATGTGAGCCCTAACATAGCGACAATATGTTTTTGCATATCAATTTTTAAATATCACCTCTCATGTCCCTCACATATTTTTTTCAAAAAAAAAAAATCATAACCAGTTTAAAATCTTTATATTAATTTATCTTAATGTCATCAAATTGTTGACCCTATGGGTTTCTCAACATGGGTAGGGCATGACACAATACAACCAAGCCAAAGCTCGTGTTGAGCATGGGGTTTTATGCCTTAGGACATGCCGGGCCTTGTGTCAGCTTGAGCTTAGGCATGCCCACACAGGACCAGTTGACCACACATCAACTCAAAAAAAAAAAAACCATCTAAACACTTAACATATCATCACTTGATCGATTTAAAAGCTATTCCAACAGTCTAACTATACTAGATTAATATCTCATGTTTTGAATATTTAGTTTATCACTGAGTGATGAGAATTGTTGCGTAGCAACCATGGATAACAGAAAAACATTTAATGCAACCACCAGTGATTCTTTGCAAGCAAAAAGATTTTCAATGAAATGATGGCCTGCATTAAGGGATACCTTGTATAACCGAAAATATTGTTGTGCTTGCTTTCTGCTTTTTCTCACTAGAACACGAGAATCTGGGCCCATGCCACTGCAATAGACAAAAATGAAAATCTGATGTATGAGAAAGAAAGAAGAATGATAGAAAACAAAACATAATTAAAAGAAGTGGCATGTTTAGTCTTGGTAACAGCTAACTGCAAATGAATGTTGAATGTTGTGGACAATTTAATGTTGTACATAGTTTACAACTAACTGCAAATGAAGCAAAGAATACAATAAATCATTCACCTATAAACAACCCCAATATTAGTAGTCATAAGCTGAATCTTTTGCACCTACATTGGGAGAAACAAATGAGTTAGCTAAAGATTTTAGAGTGATGCAGTCTCAAAATATACTAGACACGACACAAAAAAGGAAATTAATTGAACCGAAGCTTGACAGAAAAAAACTGTAAAGAAGAAAGAAATCAAATTGATGTGATAATGGATTTCTCATGAAAGCATCAGATATCAAAACTCAAATATTAACGTAGCTAAAGAAACACATAAATATTGAATTATCTCAATTCCATCTTTACTTTACATTTGAAATGTCAAAATTTCATTTCATACGACACAACTAGATAATTTCTACAATAGTTTTCTCTTATTTAAGGTTTCATTTTCCATTCCTTTGAGCCCATCTATGAGTATATATTGTATCAAAATTTAACTTGATAGTTCAACACCTGAGCAAACAATTTATCAAATATCCCAGAACCTCTGTTGATTGTGTTATTTGTTGTATACACGCCTATGGCACATTGTGAGCATGAAAGCCCTATAGCCTTGCTCATTTTGAAATAGTAATCACATCCTACAAACAGATTTAAGACCCAAATTCACATATATGCCTAAACATGCTGGATAGCTGCAACTCCAGGCATTTTTGTTATACAGATTTTTTAAGCTTCTCCTCCAAGAATGAGCATACATAGACACTAAAAGTGGGAAGTTTGAAAAACTAAAAGGCACTAAAACCTTTTGAATGGAAATATCCATATAAATAACACTTGTAATTACTCCACCATAGTATTCAAAGACACTAAGATAAAATGGAAGAAATACGTTTCCCAGAATGTTTGAACTTGAAAGAAAAAAAAAAGCAAAAATCAGAATATCCAAGGAAAAAATGGGTAAGTTGTAGAAACGTACTGACGCTTCATCCACCAAAATGGAAGGAAGTTTCTTCTCGGTAGCTATGACAACACCGTTCGCCGCTGCAGTCATTACACACAAAATTGATGCAACTACTTGATAATAGTGATACAAATATTTTCTTTGAGAAAATGTATCCTAAAATCACAATTATCTTTTTTTCACAGGTGCTATGATATCCAACCATTTTAAGTTTAAAAAATAAGTTATAGAAAAAAGGACATAAGAAACTAGAGAGTATCTCACCTTTGATTCCAAGCGAAGTTTGGCCGGATCCGACTGCCATCAAGGCGTGTTCGATCTGCACTAGCTTCCCGGACGGGCTGCGTGCCGAAAGATCAAACAAGGGAGGAAGAAAACGTAAACGGAATCGTGAAGGTAGAGTAGCGGGGGTTTGAAGCATGTAGAGTCCCGAGAAAGAAAGCTAGAGCCCAACAGCGTACCTGAAAGTGGTGAGGGAGAAGGAGTACTGGCTGTCACCCATCTCCGGCTATCCGATCACACTGCTCGAAAAGATTGGAGAGGCGATCTGAGCCTGCGCAATGAAATTGTAGCGAAACCGTGAACCCTTGTCCAAGAAAACACAAAAGGGTAGTTTTGGAATCCCACGGAATAAAGTTGCTACCAAGTCAAACTCGCACCTGACTCGGGTTGGATTAAGAGAGTATGAATGGATCTTGTAGCGAATCCTGTCGCCAATATGAAATTTACAGGATAAGACTTTTTTAATTTTAAAAAATAAAATACAGACGTTCAGATGCGTGCAAACCAGTAAGCTTGAACGGTCGATATTAAATTTCGATCAGATCGTGCCGCTTTTAAGGGCCGTTTAAGCGATTTGTCCCTGAATTCCCCTTCATTCTATTTTTCTTCCCGGTGGATGGGTTCCATAGCAATCGCGTCCAAATGCACGCGCCGCCACCGCCGTCGTTCACCAGACTCCGCCTCACTTCTCTCCTCCATGGTTGCACATCCATGAGAGAGCTGAAGCAGATACACGCCCAGATCACGGCGTCAGGCTTCTCCGGCGACGACCTTCTACTCTCCAAGTTCATCCTTTTCTCCGCTGTCACCTCCGATTCCGGCGATCTCGACTACTCCTATCGCATCTTTCAAACAATCCCCAGTCCTTCCGCCTTCTCCTACAATGCCCTCATCCGTTGCTTCTCCGGATCCAACTACCCCAACCGCTCGCTCTCCCTCTTCGTCCGCATGCGCCGCGCAGCCGTGCCGCCCGATCACTTCACCTTCCCTTTTCTCGCTAAGTCCTGCGCCCGACTGTCCTTCCTCACCTTATCAACCTCCGTCCACTGCCAGGCTGCCAAGCACGGCCTGGAATCCAACCGCTTCGTGTCCAACTCTATGATTCACATGTACGCGTCCTGCGGCGACGCAACCTCCGCGCGCAGAGTGTTCGACGGAATGCCCCAGCCGAACCTCGTCTCCCGGAACTCCCTCCTTCACGGCTACGCCAAGTGCCGTGATCTAGTGACTGCACGGGAGGTGTTCGACCGAATGCCGGAGCGGGACGTGGTGTCCTGGAGCGCGATGATCGACGGGTACGTGAAGGGCGGCGAGTACAGAGAAGCGCTGGCGCTGTTCGAAGCAATGCGCGCTGGGCCAACGACGCCAAAGGCCAACGAGGTCACCATGGTCAGCGTGCTGTGCGCATGCGCGCACCTGGGGGCTCTCGACAAGGGCAGGGAGATGCATGGTTACCTGAAGGAGAACGGATTGCGCTTGAGCCTCGCACTGGCGACCTCCCTGGTCGACATGTACGCCAAGTGCGGATCCATCAGCGAGGCCGTGAGAGTGTTTCGCGGCGTTCCAATCTGCAGGACCGATGTTCTGC
>JBBUKS010000002.1:10658177-10673934 GCA_038050645.1 Hedychium gardnerianum | reverse complement strand
TTTGCGGGTGAATCAGGATTTGCAAGCTCGGGTCGCCGAGCTGGAGAATCAAGACGTCTCTTCCCGCGTGGAGTTTCAGGCAGAGGTGGAGCGACTTAGGGCCGATTTATAATTCCAGGCCACTCGTTTGGCCCAGCTTGAGGGAGCGAAGCAAACCGTGGACTCTCAGCTGAAAGAACTGACGGTGCAGCAAGTCTTCTTTAAGGAGGAGCTTGTCCGAGCCTGGTCTGTCTCTTCATTCGACCGGAAGCAGAGAGAGGAGGTCCAAGCCCAGCTACAGTGGACGAAATCTGAGTTGATCTCGCGAAGCAGAGCGTTGGAAAAGATGAAAGTTGCCTTGGACAAGGAGAAGACTGATATGGAGAGGGAGAGGATTGAGCAGGCCGAAAATGTGCCGGGTATGCAAACTTTTCAACTTAGGATTAAGTGTCCCAGCTTGTGATAAAATGTCCACTTGCAGGAGATGAACAACCAGGAGTACATAATGCACAAGATAAAGCAAGTAATTCACTCTCTAAAAAATGTTCACTTGCAGGAGATGCACCACCGATACATAAGGCACAAAATAAACCAATCCATTCACAGTCGCATGGTTTTCCATCCGCTAATTATAGGAGTTCAAAAAAAAGAGTCTATGAAGGAAACTATGAAGCTATGCCAAATAGAATCATGAATTCTGAAAAAGTGTCCTCCATAAAAGTTCCTTCGAACCTGAAGGAGTCCAGTTATTGCCCTTCATTTGGTAAAACTAGTGGATCTAAATTGCAGAAACATGATAGTTATCCTGAACAAGTAAGTTGCTGCTTGTTTGCACCTCTTTATGATTAACATGGTTGTCTTCCAGAAGTTCTATTGGTTGCATAGTGTTAGAGTCAATCAAATCGATACTTGCTTTTCTGTGCATTTATAGTAGATTTATGTTAACCTTCCTGCCCATCTGGTATATTTGAACTTGTGTGTAAGTATGGCAAGTGCAAAATGCATGATCAAATTTGAGTTTGCATCAGCATCTCCTTTAGAATAATCCATGGCTTGAAAGCTTTTTACTAATCATGGTTTATAGTACGTGGAATCCTGATTTTCTGTCAGCAAACATGAGTTTTGTATCCTGACTACGTTGTCTCTCTAAAACTATTCGTAATGTACCATCTTCTAAATGATAGTTGGTAAAAATTTGCTGTATCCTAAATTAAATAACTAGAGCCAAACGAAGTTCACTTCTCGTAAATACATTGTTTCTTCTTTCATGAAAAGCTAGAAAACTTATGAATCAATCATGATCCTACATCTTACTAATTTTTCAGAGAAAACGGCATGATCTGTTTTTTTTTTTCCTCTTCTGCCTTTTCCAAGTTAAATGATCAGCCCACAGGACCGAGTTTGCCACAGCAGCGTTCCGGCCCCAGCTCCTCGATTCCATCCCGAGGCTATCCACCGCAGGGCTTCAACAGCCGGCCTGAGGCGTCGTCATCCTCGCGTCGATTGCCGAACGAAGGCTCGCCCACTCTGCCAGGTGTAACTAGCGGCCAGGACATTTGCCGAGTTCCCAGGTCCCCGGCTGCACCTGGCAGCGTGTTGGCGAGGGTCAGGGTAGCCGCCGAAGAAGCCGCGAAGTAGAAGTCCTTGGAGGCTCTGAGTGACTCGGTGACTGACCATGACCATGGAATCTCTGTTTTTGCTTCGTTAGGAATGAGATCTGACCTCTTTTTTCACTGCTCTAGGTCGAGATCCTAGAGATGACCGCCAGATTCCCAAACTTTATCCAGTCCTTTCGGACTATGCGAGATCGGTTGGCAGAGGGCGAGGTCCGACAGATCCCTCCAAGTCCGTAGTTGGAGGAGGTGAAGGTTGCGGCGGCGCAATACAAGGCAGAGGCCGCAACGTACTCAGAGCAGCTATATCAGGCGCGACAAGAACTAGAGGCGACTAAGGCAAGGGCCGCGTCCCAAGAGTCCATGGCGACCTCCCTTGAGTGCAAGTGGCCGAGCTCCGGGCACGTCTACACGAGACAGAACAGCGAGCCTAGAAGCTGAAGTCGCATACGGCCACGGAGAAAGATGCTGCGGAAGAAAGTATCTGCTGAGCTGAAGGCGAACTGGAGGCCCAGAAAGCTTTGTTGGAGGCTCGAAAGGTGGAGTTGGAGAGCCAGAATGCGAAGTTGGAAAGCTACGAGGCGGGAGAAGAGGGTCGGTGGGCGACAAGAAGTTCAACGGCCGCACTTTGAAAATGCTCTGTTACAGAATCTTTGGGGGCAGTCCAACAGATTCAGAAAGCGGCCCCGGCAGACGCTTCTTTTGATTTGTTTAGCTTGTGGAAAGTCTACGGATGAAATTAGTTGTAATTTTGTCCTCTTCTCTTTTTCGACCCTCGTGTATTGTAATCTGCTCATTTGAAAATGGAATGAAAAGACAGTATCTTTGGTGTTTGCTAAATAGTGAGTGTGAACTTGGGTTGAGGACACACGTCGGAGGCTATCAGTTGAGAGTTGTTTGAAAATTGAGGTTTCGAGTTGTTCGCCAGCCACTTGGGCTCGAGACCGACTGAACTCGTACATTGAAGAGGATAATTATTGATGGAAGTCATGATCCAATATAGAGTAAACTTGGATCATGTCTGAAATCGAGTAAACTTTTACCCTGAAGAATGTAGAATATAGTTGTTGATGGACGTCTCGGTTTGAAACATAATGAACTTGATCTTGAAGAGGATAGTTGTTAGTGGACGTCAGTTCGAAATTGAATGAACTTGGATTTTAAAAGGATAATTGTTAATGGACTTGATTCGAGATCAAGTGACTTTATTTTAGTGAGAACACGAGAGTTTAAAAATATAGACTTTTTACTGATAAAAAAAGGGTTCAATCCGGTTCTCGAAGAACGGGTAATTTTGTAAGACCATGCACTCTGTTTTTTCTTTACTGCCGCCTTATTGTTCCACCACTTCACTGCTACAACAATTACTACTTAAAATTTGTTTACATATAAGTTCCAATAGTTGACCACATGATTATATGTTAGCCACTGTAGTAAAATTATAGGTGGAAGACATTCCACGGTCTTTACAGCAACTTGTCTTTTGCATCCCTCAAATAGTATGTTTTCATACTCGCTCAGGTACACTAATTTGAAATGATCCTTTCCACTTATGCCCCAATTTCCCTAAGACATGCTCGGATCAGATCTTCTGCATCACCATGTCTCCGACTTGAAAAGATCTAGAAAAATCACTTTCTTATTATAGGCACGATAAACTCGACTTCGGTATCGTTCATCTAGTAGAAGGCATGAGTCCTCTTCTCTTCCACTAGGTCAAGATCTTCAGCTCGGGTGACTTCATTGTCTGAGGGGAGTAAGAAACAATCCGGAATGTCTCCACACCAAGCTTCACAGGTAGAATAGTTTTGGACCCGTACACCATACTGAATGACGTCTCTTTGTCGTAGAGTGGTCCAAAAAGACCACAATACACTGGGTAACTTCTCAACTCATGTCCCTCCTACATGCTCTAGCTTGGTCTTCAACCCCTTAACCAGATTTCGATTGATGAGTTTGATGTGCTCGTTATTTTGAGGGTATGCTACTGAACTAAAAATTTATTGAATCTTCAACTCTGTGCATCAGGCTTGCACTCTCCTGCCCATCGATCGTTGTCCAAAATGAGTCTTCAAGGAACACCGAATCAATAAACCAGGTTCTACCAGAGAAACTTCAACATAGCATGCTCAGTGATCCGAGTTAGGGGCTCGATCTCTATCTATTTGAAAAAATAATCAACAGCAACAATCAAGAACTTCTATGCCGTGCCGAGTGAGAAGGGACCGATTATGTCTACTCTACACTGATCGAAGGGGCATGCTTGAACCAAGGGTTTCATAAACTATACTGGGAGAGTGGACCCAGGCTGATGTAGCTGACAACTTATATAAGCTCTCAGCATCAGTCTTGCATTATACTTCATGGTAGGTCAAAAGTATCCAACTAGGGGGTTTTGCGGGTGAGTGCCCTGTCTCCTATGTGACTTTTCACACACCTCGCTATCAATTACGTATATGTCCGGCCTGCTGAGTTGGGTGGCAACTGTCCCTCTTGAAAGTACTTCATGAACTCCGTCTGTTAGTCTTCCTCTTTCGGCTTACGATTTGTTTCAACCTACGACTTCAAGTCCACCTGAAACACCACTTCTCTCGTCGTC
Source organism: Hedychium gardnerianum (assembly GCA_038050645.1). Lineage (NCBI taxonomy): Eukaryota > Viridiplantae > Streptophyta > Magnoliopsida > Zingiberales > Zingiberaceae > Hedychium > Hedychium gardnerianum. The sequence goes on along the minus strand of JBBUKS010000002.1, from coordinate 10,669,743 downwards.
TAGTCTCCCAGCGAACTGTCCATGTGAGCTAGTTCATCGGCTTGGCTGTTCTCTGCTCTAGGATTACGCTTCATGACTACTTTTATGAAATGCTCCTTGGCCCGCTCCACCATCTCAAAGTACTTTTAAAACTTCTCATCTTTGATATTAAAATTGCCTTGTACTTGCTATGTGACATTTTGACTAACTACGAGTCGAGATATATAATGATCAGAACTGTTTATGCTCCGCTTTATTGTTGAATGCCCGAAAATATAGCCAAACGACTAGCTTATCTCTTCCTTGTGCGAGGATATCAACACCACTCCTACGCTATTGTCTTCATTGCTCGAGGACCCGACCACATAAACCTTTAAAGGATCGACTTCTTCCCGATGAACAGTTTCCACCAGAAAATTTACAAGTGTTTGAGCTTTGATAGACTGTCGAGGCTAGTATTCAAGGTCATACTAAGAATACACTCGAGCGGAGTGTCTGTTAGAATGACTATGGGATGGGACAAGAAGTACCACCTCAAGCGTCGTGTTGTCAAAGTAAGTCTCAATGTCAACTTCTTGAGACCAGTGTAGCAAACTTTAGAACCTTTAAATAGATAATTAAAAAAAATGATATACCCAACTAGCCCTAGGTTGACCGGTTCGGTCCCACAGAATTTTTTTCACACGCTACCAAGGTAAATCGGGAAGTGCTTGCAGCGGGCAACCCAGAAGCCTAATATTCTTTGGTTGCGCGTCCCATTTGAAGAAAAAATTTAAATAGATAACTAAGATAGTACACTGGGAGGTGTTCAACCCCTACTTGTTGCACCATTACAGAGCTTACAATAACCTTAGAAGCCGTCAAATATACCAGCAAATTTTCACCCGGAGAGGGTTTTACCAAGACGGATAATGTGCTATGTAGCTCGTCAGTTCAACAAATGCTTCTTGCATGCGTCATCCCACTAGAAACAAGAATCTCTCCTAAGAGTCTTGAAAAAGGGTAGACTTCGATTAGTAGAGCGGGAAATGAAATGGGATAGTGTCGTAACTCTGCCCAGTAAGCATTGTATTTCACGAACATTTCTGAGTGACTGCATTTGTTGCATGACTTTTATCTTCTCCGAATTGACATCAATATCATGCTTTGTCACCATGTATCTCAGAAACTTGTCTCGCCGCATCCAAACACACTTTTCGGGATTCAACTTCATGTTATACTATCGGAGAGTTGCAAATGTTTCATCTAAGTCAGGGTACTAAGCCACTAGCCAACAAAGACTTCACCATAATATTGTTTACGTAAACTTCAATGTTCCACTTGATTGTTTGCAAAACATTTTGTCCATAAGCTTTTGGTAAGTAGTTCCAACGTTCTTCAATTCGAATGACATAACTATGTAGCATAATGTTCCATCAATGATAACAAAGCTAACTTTGTCTTGGTCAAACCTGGCTATAGAGATCTGGTGATATCTTTGATATGCGTCTAAATATAAATGAATTGGTTTTCAGTTGTGGAATCCACCAATTGGTCTATGTGAGATAAGAGGTAACAATTATTTAAGTATGCCTTGTTTAGGTCACGGAAGTCAATACACACTCGTCACTTTCCAATTACTTCGACACCAAGACAACATTAACAAGCCACGAAAGGAAATGCACTTTTCCAAATATGCCCAACCTATAATCGCCTCTAAATCTCCTCTATGATGATTATTTCTTTCTCCAAGGTAAAGTACCTTCTCTTCTGCTTCACCGGAAGATGCAGTAGGGTGAAATGCAGTTGATGCTCCATCACGTTTGGTGAGATATCTATCAGATCACTTGGGGGCCATGCAATGTTATCATGGTTATGCATGAGACAATCAATCAGTTGCTTCCTCAGTTCTGTCTCCAATTCCTTCTACACATGAGTGATCTTCTCCAACTGGCGGTTACAACTGCTATTATATATGTCTCTTCGGAAGGGACAGAGCTCGGAACGCCTTCGTGCACCATGCAGACTGCTTCTGTCACTTGAGCAGATCCACCCCCTTGATCACTTCCCATGCAGACTTTTCTCTTGTCGGCGCGGATAATCTCCACGTAACACTTGCGTGAAGTTTGCTGGTCTCTACAACACTTTGGTTCTCACGGTAAACTTGATTTTCTAGTGGTAGGGAGATGCACTTGCTTCGAAGGCACTGAGAGTCGGTCAGCCGAGGATGATATACGCCGAAGGTGCATCCACCACAATGAAAGTAGCCATAATAGGTCGTCTCTTCAGCTTCTCTCTCAGAGAGATGGGCGGCTTAATTTTTCCCGAGCGACTGAATAGTATGTCCATAAAAGCCATAAGGGGAGTTGTCACCATCTCCAAATCCCCCACCTGCATTGTCATCTTCTCCAAAACTGTTATAAAAAATATATTAACAGAACTCTCAATGTCTATAAAAACCCGGGCACCTCAAAATTGAATAGTGTGGCCTGAATAACTAAGACATCATTGTGGGATAGGGTTGATCCCATTGGATCTCGAGGAGCAAACCTTAAGACCGGTCCAGTAAGAGCGCATCTTTCTTCCACCGCCGTGCATTCCGCCATACTATGTCTCTTCCTGACTCGGTTGGAATCGCCATCTGTTGAGCACTTGAAATTATGCTGATGACCCACAATCCTTTCATTCGCCATATCTAGCTTCCGATAGTTATCAGTGTCATGCCCATACCCCCGATGGAAAAACAGAATGTGGTCGTCTTGAGATGGAGGGGTCCTTGCTCGGAGATCTATGGCTTTTATAAGGATTGGACGCCGAATCGTTTCGACGTCGTTCTCACTTCCCACTTGCGGAAGCTCTCCGTCTTTGCATTTCTTCCTCAGCGCTTCCATTCTGTTCATCTTCTCTCTCTATTCATCATAATTTCTCTACGTTTTCAGCCAACGAGCTCAAAGATCAACCTTTTATAAGCTACAAGCCACGTGATTAAGGAGGTAATTCTATCGTGTATACTTTCAACTCTACGATGGAGGCTATGTATTTATAAATGGAAGAAGAACTCATGTGGATTTCTCTTTTAATGTTTTCCTTCTTGTAGCAGTGTTACAGAAATGATTAATAACGGAAGGAGATGAACCACCAGGAGTTCATAATGCACAAGATAAACCAAACCATTGACGTTCACATGGTTTTCCATCCGCCAATTATAGAACTTCAAACAGAAGAGTAGATGAAGGAAACTATGAAGCTATGCCAAATAGAAGGACGAATTCTGAAGAAGTGTCCGGCTTAAAATTAGAACATTTGAACCTGAAGGAGTCCCGTTATTGCCCTTCATTTGGTGAAAACACTGATTCTAAATTGCACAAACATGATAGTTATCCTGAACAAGTTGCTGTTTGTTTGCACCTCTTTATAATTAACATGGTTGTCTTCAAGAAGTTCTATTGGTTGCATAGTCTTAGAGTCAATCAAATCGACACTTGCTTTTCTGTGCATTTATAGTAGATTACGTTAACCTCCTTGCCCATCTGATAAATTTGAATCTGTGTAAAGGGGGCAAGTGCAAAATGCATGATCAAATTTGATATTATGAGTGACCATTAACTCATTCTTCATAAGAGAGTTTGCATCAGCATCTCATGTAGAATAATCCATGGCTGGGAAGTTTCTTTTTAACCATAGTTTATAGGACGTGGAATCCTGATTTTCTCTCCGTAACACATGAGTTTGTGTATCCTGACAATGTTGTCTCTCTAAAACGATTCATAATATATATCTTCTAAATGATATAGTTGGTAAAATTGTGCTGTATCCTAAATTAAATAACTAGAGCCAAACAAAGTTCACTTCTCGTAAATACATTCTTTCTTCTATCATGAAAAGATAGAAAACTTATGAATCGATCTTGATCCTACATCTTACTGATTCTACAGAGAAAAGGGCATGATCTGATTTTTTTTCTCCCTTTTCCAAGTAAGGATATGTGAACCTATACCTTGTAGTAATGATTTGCACTAACTTGAATTGCTGGATATTCAACTTCATACGATGACCTAGATTACTGCATATTACTAACTTGTTAAGCAACAACTTCTGAGAACAAACAATCTTATATGGTTATAGAATCTCAATGCATCTTCTGGAATGAAAAATGCTGCTTCTCGACTCAAGAATTTCACTAAAGCAAAGACGCCAAAGAATGCAAATACCTGGAATAATGCTAGTCCAGATTATCATAGTTGAAGAATTTTGTTTGGTGACGAATGCGCATTTTGCCATTCTTTCCTAATTACAGAGGTGATGTATATGTGAAGTATTTTCCTTTCACCTTTTTCTGAGTTTAAATTTAGTTTACCCATGGTGTTATTCTGATCCTTTGAAAAACAATATTTTCTTTACAAATTGACATTTGCAGGCTTCTGGACCTATGTATTGCTACAAAGATGGAAAACTCGTTCCATTGGAGGAAACATCGGATGGAATATATGTTCATGAAAAGTGCGTTGTATGGTATGTTATTTGAACAGATCGTTCAGAATTATGGGATTTCAAAGTAATTGCGTATGATGATTTCTTTTCTTCCTTGTCACATTCATTACACAGTTTGTTACATTGCTGGTTAAATCTATATCTATTGTTTATTCTTGTGTCTTTAGCAATTCCTTCTTATCATCTGGAGTTCTGGACCTTAGATGGTTTATGTTTTTTCCTTAGTGATCCTTTTTCTGTTGGGTGATTGTGTACTTAGGGCTCCCCAAGTGTATTTTTGTGGGGAAATCGTGAAAAACTTTGAGTTAGAACTAAAGCGAGCATCCAAAATAAAATGCAGCAAATGTGGATTGAAAGGTGCTGCTCTTGGTTGTTATGATAATGACTGCCCTAAGAGCTATCATGTCACTTGTGCAGTTCATATCCCAAATTGTCGATGGGATTGTGTATGTTTCTACTATGACTCTTTTTTCTTCATTTTCTCCCATATCTCGTTGGTTTCCTTTTGCTTGAGTAGCATGATTGTCACATGACAACAGAGAAATTTTCATGTGTTGTGCCCTTCTCACTCTTCGGAAAAATTACCATGTGATGATGGTTCTGGGAAGAATGACAACGGTACACATCTCCAATCTATTCAGATGTGTGTACTCTTTCTCTTTGCATCGTTTATAAATCTGTTGTGTACACGAATCAATTATATTGTGTTTGATTTCTCTAATATTTTACTATATCTTCCCTTAGAGAATCTTCTAAGCCTTTAGGGAAGCTAAAAGATGATCGAAGTAATGATTGCGCTGCGGTAAAGGATGTTTCAAATGAAATGATATTCATGGGCTCTGATCTCGTGGATTCAGAAAAGGTGATATGGAATCAATTCTATTGTCCTACATTTTGAATCTTTGATCATAAATTGCAAGAAATATGACAGTTGAAGTATACTTGATGTGAACCCTATTTATGTTCTTTATTCCCTTAGACTGCAAATTGCTTCATATTTGCCTCTTTCTGTATCAATTTACAGAAGCTGAAAGATGGAAGCCTGAGGTAACACATGTCATTGTTTCAACCAATGAGAATGGTACTTGCAGAAGAACATATGATTTCCTATTGGCTGTTTTGAGTTGGAAATGGATACTCACAACAAAGTGTAAGTTCCAACAAAGAGTGTTTTTTTTTTAATATCAATTTGTTCTTTATTTTAATCGTGGAGCAATTCCCATTTTCCCCGGCTTTTAATATGCAAGTGAATTTCTATTATCAAAGAGTCCAAGTGTTTGTGTGTTTATTAACTTTGAGAACATTAGTACCTTTGTGATTTCTTGTCACTTGTGATTTCTAACTAACTATATTCCATATGGATATATATTCCATGTTCAAAATAAATAAATAAATAAAACAAAAGATGTTGATGGTTAGTTAGCTTGGAGTTTTCGTCTTTATTATAGTTGATCCACAAAAAAGGAAAAAATAATCTTTTGCGGGGGTTGAGGTTAGCTTGGAGTCAGGACTACTTGTCGAGGAAGAGCCATTTGAAGTCAAGTTTGATGAAAAAGGTTTTGCAGATGGACCCATGAAAAGAAGGCATAATATAATCGGCAATGTTTGTGCTTTCTCTTTGTGTGCTTTCTCGCTTGGAAGCTCAATGATGTTTAACTCAATTATTGCATTGCTCCAAAGTTGACTTGATCAATATTAGCCATTTTTGTCGCAGGCAAAAAACTTATATGCAGGTCCAATCTTTAATATTTCTATAGTTTCCCTTGCTTTTTTAAAATTTTTGTTTTTTTTTATTTTGAAATTTTTTCTCTAATTTTTATTTTTTATATTTATTAATTTCTAATATTATTTGAATTCTTTATTATTATTATTATTATTATCTTTCAAATAATTTTTGGCTGACATCACCAATTGAGGCAGAGATCTATGGCTTTATAACGATTGGACGCCGACATCATTGTCACTTCCCACTGACGCACTCTCTTTCTCTCTACTTCTCTGCTTTCCCATAGCCGGCTTCGCAGAGTATGCCGCCACCTACAGCCCGGTCAGGTTTGGTTTCGCCTGAGGAGCGGCAAGCTATTCGAAGTAAGTCAGATGAGGACTTGATGAAATACGTATATTCCAGACTGCGTCAGGTATTGTTGCTTTTCATTTCTTGTGTGGCAGACTGCTGGTTAGTTGATAAGTGCTTTTCAAGACAGAACTGGGTGTGCAACTGGGAATTTGATGGAGCGGATTAAGCGTCTCAGAGCAAATTATGCTGTGTCCCAAGCTCAAGAGACGAAGCTACGGACCTTGGCTGACTACTGGGAGAAGGTGGCTAAGGCAATCCAAGCTGAAAAATCGCACCTCAGGTCCTGATTGAGCTCGATGAGAGCAAGGCTGAATTGGAGGAGGCTCGATCCAAGGTGGAAGCGGTATTGAATTCTATTTTGAAAAATGCATGCATGTGTAGCCTAGTTAGTGCAAGACTATCCTCTCTAGATTGATGGCCATTGCCTTTCTGAGCAGTAAGGATCTTTTAGTGTCTATTGATAGCCATCCAAGCTTTCTAATCATGAAAATATGAAATGACCCTGATTTGGGAGAAATACAATAGGTCATGCGCTTAAAACCTCTTGGATGCTAATTATATATAAATTAACTGATTATGTTAATGAAGCTTCTCAGCGGCGATATATTCCTGCAAGGCAAAGGACATTTTTGAAACTGAATAAACAATAGATTTTTATTTGATTTTTGTTTAATAACATGAGCGCATTAATGAAGATTAATAATCTTCTTAACTTAATTACCTAATCCATTAATTTTTTTTTTTTTCATTATGCCATGCCTAATTAATGTCATCGTGCGACAGATCTTTTACGAATCTTTGGCTTGCTTGCTTTCGGCAGAGGGAATTGTGCCGTTGTTCATTGGTCAGCGCTACTTCAATTTTTAGAAAAGGTTAATTTAAATTTAAAATTACTAAATTAACTTTTTTTAAAAAAAAATAAGTCTAATTTTTATTATTTCTATATATTTTCATATTTTAAAATTTTCTATATATATTTGTTTATATTTGCTAATTTTCTAACATTATTTGAATTCTTTATTATTATCTTTCAAATAATTTTTTGGCTCGGCGAGTGCGGGCCGACACGATTCACACTGCCGGCTGACGTCACCAATTGGAGGCCGAGATCTCTGGCTTTATGAGGATTGAACGCCGAACCGTTTCGACGGTCGCTCTCACTTCCCACTGGCGCACTCTCTCCTTCTCTGCTTCCCTGCTTCCCATCGCCGGCGTCGGCCGCAGCCACACAGATTCGCTGCAGCCGCTTTGTTCCTACTTCCTACCTCCGGCAGCAGCAAGCCTTAATTTCTCTTCTTATATTTACGTCTATGCATTGCTTCCTCAGTGCCTACTTTTCTTAGAAAAATGAAATCATAGCAGAAGAGACTCCTACCTTAAACTGTTATTTTGTTCATCTTCTCCCCCTTCGTCATAATATCTCTACGTTTTCAGCCAACGAACCAAAGGACCAACATTTTTATAAGCTACAAGCCACTTGATTAGGAGGTAATTCTATTGTGTATACTTTCAACTATACAATGGAGGCTACGTATATGTAAAATGGAAGAAGAACTCATGTGGATTTCTCTTTTAATGTTTTCCTTCTTTTAGTAGTATTACAGAGATGTCTGATCCGGAAGAGATATTCCAAATGTGGAGTCCGTTCCTCAATTATCTCATCAAGTTAGAGAAGGAGCTGAAATGCTTCATATGGTAATGTTATTCAGTCATTCTGAGGCTTCAATTCTCTAGTTTCGGTGATAAGAATAGTTTGCTTTTCATTTGAGATAAAAGTTATCGCTATTATTGGCAGAATTTATTTAGAATGAAATAATAGGTCTTATTATCGTTTATTTTCTTGCAGCAATGGTTTGCTTAGAACACCAAAATTATTACCGTGTAATCACATAGTTTGCAGGTATGTGTTTTCATTAATGTGTTATTCCAAATATGATGATAGATAATAGTTAATACTAATTCAAAGTCATTGCTCTGAGCTTATTCAGCGACTGTATTATCACTCCTTTAACCAGTGAACGTTCTGTTTGTCTTTCTTGTCAAAACTCTTTTCGATACGAAGGTATGAATTTGATACAATTGGCAACTTTTACACAGCTCTGGATTTATAAATCATTTCATTTCATATTTGTTTTTCTAAATATTTGCAGACACTAGGCATGCTTTTCATGCAGAAAGGATGGTGAGCCTTTTTCAAGAGATGGATGCCGCTATTGGCAGCATTATTCAACAGAGGCCATCACCTAAAAATGTGCCTGGTATGCAAAATTCTCAACTTAGGACGAAGCGTCCTAGCTTGTGATGTCTGTATCTGCAACACACTCTAATAAATTTTCACTTGAAGGTGATAAACCGCAAGGAGTACATAATGTACAAGATAAACCAAGCCATTCACGCCACTACATAAAAGTTTCACTTGAAGGAGATGAACCACCAGGATTACATAATGTACAAGATAAACCCATCCATTCATCCCTCTTCAAAAATGCTTCGCTTGCAGGAGATGAACCACCAGGAGTACATAACGCACAAGATAAACCAAACCATTCGGGTTCAGGTTCACATGGTTTTCCATCTGCTAATTACAGCACTTCAAAAAGAAGAGTAGATGAAGGAAACTATGATGCAATATCAAATAGAAGAACAAATTCGGAAGAAGTGTCCGGCATAAAAGACAATTTGAACCTGAAGGAGTCCAGTTATTGCCCTACATTTGGTGAAAATACTGATTCTAAATTGCACAAACATGATAGTTATCCTAAACAAGTAAGTTGCTGCTTGTTTACACCTCTTTATGATTAACATGGTTGTCTTCCAGAAGTTCTATTGATTGCTTAGTTTTATAGTCAATCAAATGATACTTGCTTTTCTGTACATTTATTGTAGATTTGAGTTTACCTCCCTGCCCAGCTTGTAAATTTGAGCCTGTGTGTAAGGAGGGCAAGTGCAAAATGCATGATCAAATTTGATATTATGAGTGACCATTAACTGATTCTTCATATGATAGTTTGCATCAGTATCTCCTTTAGAATAATCCATGGTTTGGAAGCTTCTTATTAAGCATAGTTTATAGTACGTGGAATCCTGATTTTCTCTCTTCAAACATGAGTTTGTGTATCTTGACTATGTTGTCTCTCTAAAACTATTCATAATATAGCATATTCCAAATGATAGTTGGTAAAATTGTGCCGTAGCCTAAATTAAATAACTAGAGCCAAACAAAGTTCACTTCTTGTAAATATATTGTTTCTTCTTTCATGAAAAGATAGAAAATTTATGAATCAATTTTGATCCTACATCTTACTGATTTTTCAGAGAAAAGGGTTTGATCTGATTTTTTCTCTCCCTTTTCCAAGTTAGGATATGTGAACCTATACCTTGTGGTAATGATTTGCATAACTTAAATTGCTGGATATTCAACTTCATATTACTAACTTGTTAAGCAACAAATTCTGAGAACAAACAATCTTCTATGTTATAGAATCTCAAAGCCTCTTCTCGAATGAAAAATGGTGCTTCTCGATTCAAGAATTTCAAGAAAGCAAAGACGTCAAAGAATGCAAATACCTGGAATAATGCTAGTTCAGATTATCATAGTGGAAGAATTTTGTTTGGTGATGAATGCGCATTTTGCCATTCTTTCCGAATTACGGAGGTGATGTATATGTGAACTATTGTCCTTTCACCTTGTATTGAGTTTAAATTTTAGTTATGTCATGGTGTTATTCTGATCCTTTGAGAAACTATATTTTCTTTACAAATTGACATTTGCAGGCTTCTGGACCTATGAAATGTTACAAAGATGGAAAACTCATTGCATTGGAGGAAGCAAACCAGTCCAATGGAATATACGTTCATGAAAAGTGTGTTGAATGGTAAGTTATTTGTTTGACAGATGTTTCAGAATTATGGGATTTCAAAGTAATTGCGTATGATGATTTCTTTTCTTCCTTGCCACATTCATTTCATAGTTTGTTACGTTGCTCGTTAAATCCATATCTATTGTTTATTCTTGTGCCTTTAGCAATTTCTTCTTATCATCTGGACCTTAGATGGTTTATGTTTCTTCCTTAGTGATCCTTTTTCTTTTGGTGATTGTGTATTTACTTAGGGCTCCTCGAGTGTATTTTTCTGGGGAAATTGTGAAAAACTTTGAGTTAGAACTAAAGCGAGCATCAAAGCTAAAATGCAGCAAATGTGGACTGAAAGGTGCTGCTCTTGGTTGTTATGCTAACAACTGCCTTAAGACCTATCATTTCACTTGTGCAGTTCAGTTCCCAGATTGTCGATGGGATTGTGTAAGCTTCTACCTTGGCTCTTTTTTCTTCATTTTTGCTCATTTCTCGTTGGCTTATTTTTGGTTGAGTAGCATGATTGTCACATGATTACAGATAAATTTTCATGTGCTGTGCCCTTCTCACACTTCTGTAAAATTACCATGCGATAATGATTCTGGGAAGAACGACAACGGTACACATCTCCAATCTATTCAGATGTGTGTACTCTTTCTCTTTGCATCATTTATAAATCTGTTGTGTACACGAATCAATTATATTGTGTTTGATATCTAAAATCTTTTACTGTATCTTCCCGTAGAGAATCTTCTAAGCCTTTAGGGAAGCTAAATGATGATCGAAGTAACGATTGTGCTACTGCAATGGATGTTTCAAATGAAATGATATTCATGGGCTTTGATCTCATGGATTCAGAAAAGGTGATTTGGAAGCAATTTTATTGTCGTGCGTTTTGAATCTTTGATCATAAATTGCAAGAAGTACTAAAATTGAAATATACTCGATGTTAACTCTATTTATGTTCTTTATTCCCTGAGACTGCAAATCACTTCATATAAGCCTTTCTGGATCAATTTACAGAAGCTCCTTGTTGAATTGGCTAGCTTGATTGGTGGAAAGGTGACTGAAAGATGGACGCCTGAGGTAACACATGTCATTGTTTCAACCAATGAGTGTGGTGCTTGCAGAAGAACATATGATTTCCTATTGGCTGTTTTGAGTTGGAAATGGATTCTCACAACAAAGT
>JBBUKS010000002.1:10642841-10658077 GCA_038050645.1 Hedychium gardnerianum | reverse complement strand
AATAATATATTACATATTTATGTATATAATTTTAATTTGATTTTTAATAAATTACAAATATGAATTTAAAATTTAAAATTTATATTTTTAATAAAAATAAATTTATATATTATAATTATATTAGTTAATTAATAATTTATTTAATTAATTATTAATAATATATATATAAATAATATGTTTTATAAAAATTTAATATAACACTGTTATAATTATTATAACAGTTCATATGAATTATAATATATAAATATATATTTCATTTAAATATAACGATTTTAATTAAAAATCGTTATATTGAAATGTTTATTAAAACCCTATTCATTTCCAAGTGAATCGCAATTCCCTTTCGCGATTTCGCCATCCGCCCTCTCCTCTGCTCGCAATTCCGATTGCAGCATCTTCTCTATAAATCGAAATTTTATTAAGGTACCTGACTATCCGAAGAAGTGTGATTGCTGCCTCGTCGCCTCGTCGCCGCTACTGAGCCATTTGCTCTTGCCCATCACCTTCACTGAGACGTTGACCTTCGTTGCTGATGCTTCTAGGTAAGTCTTCATCGTTTATATAAATTTTTTTTCTAATTAAAGTGAAGGAATCGAATTGATTCCTTCTGTCGCGCACTATGCCGCAACTCGACGCACGCGAAGACGCTCACGATGACATATGCAAAAATTTTGCGCGCATGCTGTGCCGGTGGGGTGCTAGTGCAGGTCTCCCATCGAAATGGTAAAAATCGTGAGTTTTGAGTGGAACAGCTCGGTATTTTAAACCATGTATAAAACATCTTGCATGCAAAAATGTAGTCTACAAAACTCCGTTACAAAAGCAATGTTTACAAAATAAAAGGCAGGCACAATTGATTTATTTAATTATTTTAAGCCAAATAAGAGTTACTCTATATTAATTTTTAATAAGGAAATTTCAATTTCCATATGTATAATCTCATATCAAAATGAGATCTGCCCCTTCGAATCAATACCTATTTTTTTCTTGAAAAACTTTCTTTCTTCCAATAACAATAAAAGAGAAAACTAAAAATAAAAAAGTTTGGTAATATAATAATTTAAGCTTTTTTTAGAAAAAAAAAATTGGAATCATTCCAAGGAAATCTATAATTACCAAAATCAAACATGCCACATAGAAGGTTGGATAGAATTGTAGTAGTTAAAAAATTTAGGTATGAATTGGCAGTGAAACTTTTGGATAAATTTGAAAAAAAAAAAAAAGTAAAATTTTACAATAAATTTGTTAATTTACAAATTATTTCCCTACTGCATCACTGTTAGGCATGACTAAAAATCTCTGTAACAATTGGCATCAACTGAATAATAATAATATAGATGTTTTGTAAGACATACCATAATCAAAGTATTAACCTTAGGTTTGGGCAAGTCATATCTATTTGTAGATTCAGGTATAAGAATTTAAAAGCTTTAAAAAGAACAGAAAAATTTGGTAACTGATGGAATTAAATAAACAAAAAAATGAGAAGAAAAATTAGGGCCTCAGACTAAGTTACCTGCTTGTACACATCAACAGGAAGTGGTAATCTGAGAAACGAAATCCAAGCTTTGGTGAATCTTATCCTAATTTTTTTAGAAATATGGCTTATGGATAAGACCTGCAGCAGCAGTAAAACATGAGGTCAAGTTAGCACATTGAGGCATCATTTATTCAAGCTGAAGCATATACAATAACTAAATAAACATATGCCTCTCATAGGTGGTTGATGGATAATCAGATTGAGAGAACCATGAATCCTTATGACAAGCAACAGCACTGTGAGAACAAATCAATGTGCATTTCTATACAAGAACTCGACATCAAACAAATAAAAAAATCACATCAACAGAATTTTGTACAACAAGCAAGAATGATTTGGTGCCAAAATTTGGGGAAAAGGACAGTGGGACTAGATATCATTTGCAAAGACAAAAAAAAATAGCATAAATAAAGTTAATTGGAAAGTAAGAGTCTAAATACCAATATCCTGAAAGAAAGAGAACTTAATATCCATGAGTAGAACTTAAGTAGAGAAACATGGCATCAATAAAATCAAGTCAATTTTTGATATCTCATTTCACTACACTGGAAATCAACTAATCTAATTCTATTTTTCTCCTCCAAAAGAAACCAAAGAAAAGATTAAACCTACAGCAATTAAAGTTACTAAGCAAAGTTCTACAGTATCATAAAACTTGATGATTGTATAACCGTGACATGTACCAGCATAAAAACTGTAGAAAGACAATTCATATAGCATTTTCAGAAATTATATAAACTAGATAAGGTAGTGGTAAATATCTGTGTGCATATATATAGAAAAAACTAAAAAAAATGTTCTCCATATTGTATGACAAATAGCAATCTTTCCATTTCCCAATAACACATTAAATTCATTGAGATGCAACTTAGAATATTTCCCATAATATATGGGAGAACCTAAACTAATTTTCATCTTTACAATACTCTGTTCCTCCTTTCATCCAAAAAAATAAAATTGTTATGTGATGTCACATATTAAAACACAGTCCGAGCTCATACACTTACATTTTTGTTAGCTTTCTTCAAACCATGTGGCTCTGTATCTGAAATCAGATCATTACTAGAAATATTTTCTGGCTCCTTGGACGAAAGACCTACAGCAATATTCACAATTATAAGTAAAAACACTTGCACAAAAACAGAATTAACAAGGATAGATGAGCAACAGGTACAAGCAAAATAACAAAATTTGGATTTCTAAATCTTGAATGCCAATGGCTAGTACTAGTAATAAGGGCAGCCTGATGCATGAAGTTCCCGCCAATGCGGGGTTCTGAGGAAGGGTCTATTGTACGCAACGTTACCCTGCTTTGCAAGAGGCTGTTTCTGAAACTCGAACTCGTGGCATCCAGGTCACATGACAACAATTTTACCGTTGCGCCACTCGTACGTTAGTATTAGTAAAGAAAGAAAACTGTTTCCACTTGCTAAATAAGATATAATAAATGCATTCAAGGAGCACAGAAGAGATTGAGTCACAGGACAAAATAGCCGAAGGACAAGGGCAAGATCAAAGAGAAACACAGTTCAACTTGTGGGGTTGGTGGAACTAACAATCCAGCCCAATATGAAAATAGGCTGATTTAGGCCAGCAACATTTTCTATCTCGTTCAATATCTGCAGTTCATTATTAGTCCATGTTCAAATCTATCATCAACCAGGAACAGCTGACTGTCATTCATAAAACTCCATCTGATCAGGGCAATCCCTAAAGCAACATCAAACCCTGCAAGGGTCCAACCTAGAGTCTTCATGTCTACTATGGATCCACCATAAGGAAGATCTTAATGGCCACTCTAGGAGGCTTTCAACTTCACAGGGAAGGACTGCAAAGGCAAAAACTAGTGAGAATTCATATAGCCCCATCTGTTCAGGGTGATCCCTGTAGCAGCATCAAACACTGCAAGAGGCCAACCTAGAGTCTTCATGCCTCCTACAGGTCCATCCTAAAAAAGATCTTAATGACCACTTCATGGGGCTTACAAAAGGCATTCAACTTAACAGGGAAGGACCGAAAGGATAAAGCTAAAGCTGCAGGAGTTGGATGGAGCAACGAACTACTAGAAGGTTGTTCTCAGCTAGGGACACACGAATGAGAATTTGATCAATTTAGAAAGTTTGAGATTCTGTGATTAGTTAACAGAGCAAGCAATCATATTAACTTCTCAGTTCACTGGCTTAGAAAAATAAGACTGATAGTGACCAAGTTTGGAAAAATATTTGGCATCTTGCAATTTCTCATGTGCTTAGGGGACCTACCTGTTGGTTCAATTATGAAAATGGATGTGACCTATGAATAATTAGTTATAAAACAGAGTAATGGGTCTATTGACAGTGATATTTGAAATTGAATTCTGATAAATAGATGAGTCATGCAAATTGAATTGTCATTGTCACTGTGTGTTACTGTGAAGCATCATATATTTTTTGGACTGATACCATCATGCACTATGATTAAAACCATATGGTAGTCTTGCAAGCTGTGATTAATGTGAAAATTGATTGTGGTATTGAAATAAATCTTAATCATGAATTTCAAATACCTTTCAAAATACAGTTTGTTTATTTGTAGGATTTTACGAACCAGAATCAGACCCTATGGAACCCTCACCTACAGGTAGATAGAATAATGTTCCTGATAAACTTGTTATGATCCACTCTAACATTAAACTACACCTTACAGCTTATATTATTTTGGATATTAAAAAAACTGATGGAATGCTAAAAAAATATCAGTAGAAGCAGAGCTTAGGAATCACATGGTACACCTTTGAAATAGGCAACCCTTTTTTAAGATTCAAGATTAGGACTAGATCCATTGCCTGGGCATTTTCATTAATCATCTCCAAAGAATGAAAAAGACAGTCCTTCTTGAATGGATTAACAAGTCATGCAGACTGCATTTACATGACTTCCAAGGTATGCACAAGGCATACGCTCAAAATGCTATTTTAAACTAGAACCTCCAGTCAATAAAAATAACTTGTATGCAGATACAAAAAATCTCACTCATACCGTGAAACAAATAGCACTACTATAATCATATTGTGAAAAACTTCAGGTTTATTCTAACAAAAAAAAAGAAATTCACTTTTTTTAAAACCACACCCTTGCCTAGACATGTTTGCAATGACTGTACTAACAAAAGCTCAAGCATTTCAGTTTCTGACAGTTAGCTATAGATAAAAGGACTGACGTGATAAGAGGAAACTATAACAATCAGATATAATTTTTATAACAAACTGCTGAAAGCAAATTATCCTTATGCAAAATGGCTTGACGCATCAAACTTAAGATCAATCATCAAATGGATAACCAAAACATGTTACCTGTGGCCACGAAAAAAATAATAGAATACATTTGTATACATGCCAACATAAAACTTCATTGACTGATAAAAGAGATAAGCACTTACCCAATTCACTCCAAGTCTCATAACTTTGTTCTTTCTCAAGTTCTAATGGAGGGAATTGAGACAACAAGTTGTATATAATATGAACAGCAAAGTCGACCTTACTGCAAATAACAAAAATAAGGAATATTAGCTACTACATAGAATGTGATAGTATCTGCAAGATATTATTGTTCAAAAAATTAAAGAAATGCAAGATGAAGAAAATCACTTCCAGAAATAAAATACAAAGATGACGACGAAGAATTGACAAAGGGTAGACAAAACTAGTTGCAAACTAGTCAGTTTTGTCAGAATAATATCATCGTCAACCTTAAAGATAAATAGTCTTCCACAGTCAATGCTATAAAACACAATGAAAGATTCAAAGATTGCAGAAAACTACAAGAACAAGATCATCAATGATGACATAAATAGGAGATATATTGCAGCTTATACTGAAACTAGTAGCTCTCATGCATTCTGTTAAAATCAAAAGAAGCCACAGCCGTAGAATAGCTGGAGTGGATGAGTAGATGGCTATTTAGGCTGCAGTGCCATTTGTTAACCACCTCTAGGGAATTTTTTTGCACAGGAGTATGCTCTGAGATGTAAATGTTGTGATTAGACCAACCAGAAATTCCAACCATGTTCCTGTCACATTGAGATATCCTTTCTCAACCAAATCACAGTAGTAGAAAATGCAAACTGTGTTTTTGATCCTAGAGTGAGAGAGAGGAGAGAGAGAGAGAGCACTATTTATTTTTCCTTTGTGCTGTGAGTTATTCATATAGCCTATCACTTAGCAGTATAAAGGCTTGGTTGTTGTTGTTATTGTTGTTGTGAGTTATTCATATAATACAAAACATAACTATGTTCTTCAATGAACAATTGCCCCTAACCGCTTTTTTTGCAGTGTTACAATTTTACTAAGAGATGGAATAAGCATTGCTTCATGATGATGATTATGATGATACAGAATCCAGCATAGGTCTTATCACCGAACCATTAAGATTTTGGAGCTTACCCAGCTTTAGATAGATCTTCATCATTGTGTAAGCTGACATTTCCAAATTCTGTTGGAAAAGAATTTGTAAGAAAAAAATGACATGAACATACAAATTGGTATGAACTTCCTTGACATTGAGATAGTAGATTGCAATTACCACTCATAATTCTTGATTCCAAGTTCTTAATAATCTTCTCCATGCATGTATAGGTAAAATATCTGCAGAAAGAAAAGATAAATTTTAATTTGCCCCAAAGCAGTCTAAATATGTGACAGTTATGAATCGACAGAAGGTATATAAATTTTCAATCATTGGAACAAATAAGAAAAGAGAAATAGTAATTAAGATATACGAAAAAGAAGGGAAGTGTATACTGTCACTCAATGTGAACATTTTTTTAAAAAAAACTTCAAATATGTAGACCAATTAAAATTGCTAAATAACGAGCTACAAGTTCAATTGTTA
Organism: Hedychium gardnerianum; assembly: GCA_038050645.1. NCBI lineage: Eukaryota > Viridiplantae > Streptophyta > Magnoliopsida > Zingiberales > Zingiberaceae > Hedychium > Hedychium gardnerianum. The sequence goes on along the minus strand of JBBUKS010000002.1, from coordinate 10,651,669 downwards.
CAACAAGAAAACAAGTGCAAATCATCAATATCAATATCAAGAACGAGAAAATAATAACCAAAGAGGAAAATAACTCTTAATAAATGTACTTTTGACTGTATCTTAAAGTTCATTCCATTTCTCTAATTTTCTTTCAGTACTGGAATAGGGACAGAAAAACTCAACATAGTAAAGAACCATGAAAAAAATGTCTTCAAAATATTCTCTCTCACGAGGACCAAGAGAAATTTCAGATGACAACTGAAATGAATATGGTCAGTAACTAAGAGGTTGGTTGACAGACCATTTCAATGCTGAGTTTTTCAGCAGTATTGAGGTGAGTACAAACAAAAGTGTTGGCATTGTAGTTGTCTTAACTTTATATACAACAATTTGAATACATCTTGCAAAATAAGCTAAAATGATAACCATTTATGCTTTTTGAATCTATAAACAGATGATACATGGTTAAATTCTAATATATGTGGACTTCAGACAACAAATAAGAACAATCATCAGCAAAGCTTAAAGGCTATACCATACCGAATATCTATGTACTTGAAATACTTCGATCCAAGCAAGTCTATTAAAGGGTCAACAGCTGATGTAGAACTTACCTGTAGAGAATTTAAAATTTTGAAAATTAAAAAAAAGGCTATGTTGGCTAAAAGAGTTTCAAATGATGAAGCTTTGTAATACAAAAAATGTTGAAACTTGAAAACTGGCACTAGTTAGCACTTAGCAGAAACAGTAGAAATAGACCAAACTACAGCATAAGAAGCGAGGCAAACTACTGACAGCCATACTAATCCGTGATGATGTTTGTATGCTTGATTTGACAGTCATAATTCATTCACAAGTTAAGAAACCTACCATCACAATGCATGCTTAGAACAAAGTGCTACTTAAGTATAATCAAGTTTTCATCAAACAAATTCCAAGGAAACAACCAAAATTTTGATCTTCAAAATAATATAAGAATTATCTTCCAAATTATTACTTAGCGGAATACCACCTGCATGATCTAAGGTATATGTTATTTGGTAAGGCAGTAGAATCTCCTGACAATAACCAAAAAATAATCTCATGCTTATCTCTGCTGCTAATTATGGAGCAGATAAGAATTCCTATTTCAGGCATACCAAACTGAAACTATGATAAGTTCTGCAGGTGAACTTATATTTCCACACTATTCAATCATACTGTTTAACTCACTCAGAAACCTCCAGCCTAACTGGATTGAAATGTCTGCAGATAGATTAATCAAGAGAACAGTTCTCATTACGAAATTGAGGTTATTCAATGTGTCACGTGTGGCATTTGCATGACCAAACCCAGCAAAAAACATAGTCAAATGACAAATACCAAGCAAGGAATGATGCAACTTTAGAAAGTTAACTAGATAAGTATTAGAAAAACAGGGAGAACTATCAACTTTGGGACTATATATAATATGTGCAATATACAGTTAAATCTATTTTCAGAAGTGAAGTAGATCAGGGAAACCGACTTACAATTCCATGCAGAAACCTGTTATAAACACCAAGCTGGAACCTTCCGTCCTTTCCCAACTTGACAAAATCCATTATTGCCTCCAAAGCAACATCCTGATATGAGTCCGCAGCACGAAAAAATCAGACCAAACGCGTTGTCTTCTATACAAGCACTATTTACGCAATCCATATCGAAAAAAGGGTGCTTACCCTGATGGCGTCTGCGGATTGTTCTGACACGGCGATCTCAATAAGCTTGTCCACGAAATCATCCAACCTCTGCCTTATCCAGACCTTATAAACCAACTCGGGGTCGTTCTCCTCTCCATCAAATGCGCGTGCCTCGGAGCGCTTGCGCAGGACGGACGAGGAGGAAGGAATCTCTCGGAGAAGCGGGAGGAAGAAGGACTGCAGCGATACGAGGGACTCGATGGCGAGGTCGAGGGGAGATGCAGGGGAGAGGAAGGAGATGAGGACGGGGAGGTTGTTGATGTGGGAGCGGGAGGAGAGGAGCTGGTGGCCGAGGGTTTTGACGTTGTCAAGCGATAGGGAACCACCGCTACTCGAATTCTCTTTCTTGGATTTCTTCTTGTTCTTCTTCGTGCTCTCGCTGGCTTGGGGCTTCGTCCGCTTCTTCGACGTAAGAACTGGAGCCATGGCCGACGGTGAGAAGGAGAACACGAGCACTGCGGAAAACCGAAGTTGGGTTTTTTGTTAGGGTTCTACGATACGCTTCGATGTAATATTGTAGACCGGGTCGTCCAATCCGGGCGGTCGCCGGTTTCGTATCACCGGTTCAGTAACTACACTCGTATTTATCACATTCATTTAAAATAAAATTCTTTTAAATATTACATATAAAAATAGTTTATTAAATAAATAACATGGCGATTGATCACTAGTTTCAAAATTTTGATATCATTAAATTACTTCTTTAAATTCATAAATCCTTTTTTATTTGTTTCTTCCATTCCAAAGTTTTTTAGTGGCTAGCGTGGCGATTTTTTTAAAAAAATATATTTTATTAAAAAGTGAAAAATTGTTTTTTTTCCATTAATAACGCAAACTATGATTATTGCTATTTCAAACCAACTTAAAATAGTATTTAAACAGAATAATTGAAATAGCAATTACATTACAAAAAATAAAACAATCGTAATTTGATATGAAAAAATATATTCAAGTTATAACCACCTAACTGGGCCGTGTAATGGACATGAGATTTATTGGGCCATTTCCTCCGCAGTTGAAGCCCACAAAGCCCATATTTAAAGAGCATGATACGATCACCGCCGTAATGCAAATTCTGCTTTGGACGATGGGAAGCCGTCGTTCTGCTTTATAATGCGTGCTAGGGTTTCTTGTTCTATCTATAAATACCTACTTAATCCATCAGTATTGCGGCTCAACTCGATTTCGTGTTCTAACTTGTTCTACAAATTAGGGTTTCCGGTTCGGCTTCCTTCGTTCTGGTAGTCGTTATCCTTTATGGCAAGCGAAATTTTCTCAGCTTTCATGTGCAAGGATTTTGTTGTTCTTTTTTTCTTTTGATTTTATAAATTCGCTAATTTTTCCGTTTGATGATATGGAAGATCGATGGAAGTTATCTCGTTGATGTGATGATCCTTTCCCCAAATGATCGACTGTGAACACAGTGAGCGTCTTAATCTTTTCTGCTCTATTTTGAGAAGAAAAACGAAGCCAGGATTCTGATCTCACTTCCTAATATTTCTCCGTCTTTTAATGTTTTTCCTCCGATGTCCAGATAATTATAAGATTATGGTGAGATGATGAGCCTTTCCCCAGATGATCGACTGTGAACATGCTGAGCGCTATTTTTCTTCTCCCTTGAGGAGATCAAGCCAGGACTCTGATCACCATATACTTCAAATGAATAAAAATGTGTTCAAATTCGATCTTTTTTAAAAATGTTTGTTTAAATTGTAGATGATCGTCATTCAAACGGAACATCCGCTTTGATTGTTTTATAGCAATATCATAGGGCGTAATTCCTTCTTTTTCGAAAATTGCATACGTTTATTTGGTCTCTTTAGACAAAAGATAACACTATTTGGTGACGGAGGATATTTTTCAGGGTGAAAATATCCTCTATTCGTTGGAGCAAACAAATCATGTTTGTATATTCCAGAGTTAACGTCACATAAAGAGTCTTGGGACGTTGATGGATCTTCCTTGGTTTCCTAGGAGTGAGTTCCTCCCTCTTGAGACGGTCTCATATTCCATCGCCTGGAATAGCAGCGTCGCTGCCATTACTTTTCGGGATTGGCCATGAGACATATATTTCCATTAAGATTCTTTTGTTCTTGGATTTAAAATAGATTAGTTTTTGTTAAGCTTTTGATGAAACATCCAAGATTTGATTTTTCCCTGCCCCTTCAAATCTCTATAGTTCTATACATTTCATACGTGCAACTTTTGTTTTTTTGATGGAAGAGGTTGTTCTCTAATTCTTGTTCTATGTTTGACAGGGTCAGCTCGGTAACAGTGCCTGCATCAGAAGATGAAGGCTTTTGTTCAATCAATTCCCTCGTGTTCTTGCTGAATGCAATTTGGAAAATTGCTAGTGTCTGACCATTGATAATCGCCACAGCTCTCTTCTGAAGCATGTTGCCATCCATGTCGCCATTGATACTTCGGTTGAATTTGTTCTCTAATTCATTCGTTGTGATATCTGAGAGTACGTTCGAGTGATTTCAAAAAAGTAGTTCTATTTTTCTTTGGGCAATTGATTGTTAAATCCTTCATCAATCTAAATGTTCTATTGGAGCAATACACTTTTTTCCAGCAATTTTACTGTTTTTTGTGTTGCAATAAGTCTGATTTTAATGTTATTTATGTTAAACATAGATTCTAATTCCTGAATTGATGCAGTTTGAAAAGTAGAAAAATAATAGTGGAGAAATTTGTTCCCTCAGTGGTCTCTAATTGCTAGGAAAAAAAAGATACAATTAAATAATTGTTTAATCTTGCCCACTCATGTTTTTAATTGTTCACCTAACAATATAGAAATAGTTTAAAGAATCATTGTTAATTTGGAAAGTAATGAAAGAATCGGAATTGTCGAATATACGAATTTGTTAGGTGATAATTAAGGTAGAATCCCGGGAAAACATTAAGAAATCTCCCCGCGCTCGTTTCGACCCCGCCAAGTCCACCACCACCACCCTCGATCACCTAAAGAAGCGTATAGAGGCCGCGAATGCTGCTGTAGACACTAGCGAGGATGAAGAAAATGAAGAAAGCGGTGAGAGTGAGAACGAGGTTGATAACCCCCGTCCGTCCACTCTGAGGGTCCCTCCCTCACGTACGAGGAGCTACGGCAGCGGCTTCACAAGCGCATTGATGAGCTTCGATCTGGTCGCAATACCCAGCCACAGCTTCTGATCCAGCAGAGGCCGGTTAAGGTAGAAAAGAGAAACAAAGAAAGGAAGAAGGACGAGAAGGGAAATGATTCAGCTTCTAATAGAAAGAAGGAAGAGGCGACTGAATCCAGCAAGGGGAATACGAAAAGGAAGATGGCAAACCGTGATGGAGGCGCTGGTGCTCCTGATATCTCATTTGGGAAGATCAATGTGGGCGGCGAGGACAATGATAGGAGGAAAAAGAGGAAACTTTCTAAGAAGCATCAGCTGGAAAAGGCCAAGAAATTGGAGGAAGCCAAGAAGGATCCTGAGAAGGGGACACTGGTCTCCAAGAAGCATTCTTGGAAGGCAGCTGTGAGCAGAGCTGCAGGTGTTAAGGTACATGATGATCCAAAACTGTTGAAAGATAGCATGAAGAAGGGCAAGCAGAGGCAACAGAAGCATGCTGAAAACTGGAAGGAGAGGTCCAAGATCATGGAAAAATCTAAGGCCGAGAAGCAGAAGACAAGGGCAGCAAATATTAAAGAAAGGATCCACCAGAAAAAGACAAAGCGCATCGAGAAGAGGGAGAAGAAATTGATGCGCCCAGGTTTTGAAGGTCGGAAGGAAGGATACATTAATGGATGAGTCCTTGGTGAAGGAAATGGGCGACTACTCTTTAGCCCTTCTTCTTGTATTATCTGGAGTATAAACATCTTGCAATGTTCCCTTTCTACCAGTTGATGTTCATTGTCGTTGCAAAGTTGAAGTGATTATAATTTTTTCCTGAATTTGACTGCGCCTTCATGGTTCCTTAGTCCCAGTTTAATTTGCAGGACATCCATGGAATCTCCATTACAATCCATAAGCATTTTGTACACGGGTATCTACGGGGTTTATTTTTATTATTTTTGTTTTTTGTGTTTATGTGACGAATCCCGGATTCGTCACAAAAATCAAAAAAAAAATAAAAATAAAAATAAAAATAAACCCCGTAAAACTTGATAAAAGACCTAGAGACCTCGAAATGTCACGAAACCAATTCCTATATGTTAATCTAATTCTCCTGATTATAAAAATACCCTAAAATATAATTTTAACCTAATATATTTATTTTTGTGATTTTTTTAACATGAATCATATATCTCGATAGCTCGAAAAGACACGAAATAATAATATAAAGTTAATTATTATTATCTTTATTCAAATAATATTATATTAATTTTAGTCAAAACTATTATAATATATAATAATATTGTTTAAATATTTATATAATGATATGAATGTAATTTTAAATATATTTTTTAAAATAAAAAATAAATTATTATTATTATTATTGAATTTTTAGAATCTGGGATGAATCCTGGATTCGTCCCTAATTTAGGAACGAAAATAGTTTTTCGTCGCCAAATTGGGGACGAAAACCATTTTTGTCCCCAATGTTTACCAAAATTTAAAATAAATAAATAAAAATTATTAATTTATTAAGCAAATATTTTTTACTTATATTAAATTTTTTAATGACAAGTTTTGTTTTTATGTTTGCCAATTTTATATAATAATTTTAAATAATTTTATAATTTATATAATTTTAAATTTATATCATAATTACAGGATTCGTCCCTGATTTATAAATAATAATTATAATAATTTTATTTATAAATTTATAATTGTTAATTTTAATTAAATTTAATATAATAATATAAATTTAATTAATTTTAATTTCATCAGCTCATTTTTTAATAATTTGTTTTATAAATTTATTACTATTATTTTAAAATAAAGTTAATATAATAATATCAAGATAATTAATTTTAGTCTCATCTATATTTCTTTTAATTATTATCGCTAAAAGTACAAAATAATAATACAAATTTAATTATTATTATCTTTATTTAAATTATATTATATTAATTTTAGTCTAAACTATTATAATATATAATAATATGTTTTAAATATTTATATAATGATATGAACGTAATTTTAAATATATTTTTTTAAATTGAAAATAAATTATTATTATTATTATTGAATTTTTAGAATTATTGGATTCGTCCTTAATTTAGGGATGAATTATTGGATTCATCCCTAAATTTTGGACGAATATTTTATTCGTTACAAAATCTGCGATTAATAATATTTTTCGTCGCCAAACTACAATGAATTTGGAGACGAAAATTAATTTTTTGCTAATTAGCGACGAAAAACTTTTGTTGTTAAATACGTTGTTAATTAACGACAATTAATATTTTCGTCGCAAAATTTATTACAATTTTGGGATGAAAATATTTTGTTGCAAAAGTTCATCCCTAAATCCTTATTTTTTTGTAGTGTTTGAACCCCCCAACTCAAAGGCTTAAAATGTTAGATCCTATTGAGTTCATAAGTACATATCATATAACTTATTTTATATTTGTGTTATTAGTGTAGGACCGAAAAGCACGATAGAGGGGGGTGAATATCGCTCGTTTGAAAATTTTTATTTTCTTTAATAACAAAACAAAAGTAGAGATGCAGCGGAAAATAGAAAACACAAAGATACATTCGATTACTTGGTTCATAGTTCAGTGACTGCTATTCCAAGGCCCACGATCCCTTGGACAATTTCTGAATGGATAATCCACTAAAGTTCTCTCTGAAATGCTTTCGGCAAAGGAGGAAAACTCGTGCAAGATATGGAGAAGATAGTAACACACTACTATTTCCTTAAAAAAATGCAAATAAGTAAATGTTACCGACAATGTAGAAATAGAATTTTAAGCGTAGGTTGTCAGAGAGCCTCTCGGCATAGTAGTACCAGAACTTGCACGATTTGAGCAGCAGGAGAAAAAAGGATCGAAGAGGGAATTGATTTACAGCCTCGGATCTCGAGACTTCTTTTATAATCTTTTCATCTAGACAACTGAATCATTTTCTAGTTGAAAGAACATAAGAAAATGCCAAGGTTTGCGTCCAGGTTCATGATCTGCCCAGATTGTATCTTCCACGAAATCTGCTTGATCAGTCGACTAATCCACTTTATCAGTCGTCCAAATACCAAAACTTCCTTTATTGTTCGATCTGATCTTATATGATTCACACTTACCATATGTATTCGATCAACTAAACCCTTGACTTTTCTTTTTTAACTAATTCAATTATATCCAATCTCTAGTTACCAAATATGATCAGTTAACTGAACTGACTTATTACTCAACTGAACCATTATTACCCTTTTGACTTGATTCAAATATGATCTGATCTTATCTATCCGGATCGGTCCACCGAACACTTCGGTCAGCTGAGGTCTTTGTTTTCTGTAAAATAAAGTTAGCATAATAATAGTAATAATAATTTTGTAAAATATAGCTAGAAACATATAATTATGCATGGATAATTTGATAGTTAAAACTGTCTGTTCTCAACTTGGAAATCTCCATTGATTTTTTTAATCGAATCAACGCCTAAGGTTATCCCAACTAGGACACACCCTCACTGCCTTTCGGAATGGAAGACCTCTCCAGGACTTATCTTACTTACCTGTCAAACATCTATTCTAACTGACCTATTTGGACTCCTTTTGCTTAGTGTCCGATCGACCCACCGGGACTTCCCTTACTTGATGTCTAGTCTAGCTGAGCCATCAAGTGCTTTGCCAGATTAGCTTATCTATTCTTTTATCTAGTGTCTGGTCCTTCTGATATACTAAGACTTTCTTACCTAGTGTCTAATCTTCGTAACCCACTAGGTCTTTTTGATACCTAATGTCCGGTCTTCTTGACCCATTAGGACTTTCCATGTTAAGTGACTTGCATACTTAACTAGCATATTAAACATATGATGTCTAATTTTAAACTCTTTGGCAGACATCAAAATACAAGTTCGATTGTCGGTGCTGACTACACCAATAATCTCCCCTTTTGATGTTTTTCAATACAATGTTTTGCAATACAATTTAAAATTAGAGAAAAGAATACCTTCCTTTAATAGAATTTAACATGCTTTCAATAGAATA
>JBBUKS010000002.1:10601780-10613987 GCA_038050645.1 Hedychium gardnerianum | reverse complement strand
TTGGCGATGCTCCCCGGGTGGGACCTCTTGGTCCCAGTTGGCGATGTTACCCCGGGTGAGGCCTCCTGGCCTCCGGTTGGCGATGTTATTCGGGTGGGGCCTCCTGACCCCCGATTGACGATTCTCCCTGGGTGGTGTCTCCTGGCCCCATCCTTCTCGTCTTGGGCTACCTCACAAGTGAGACCTTCTGATCCCGATCCTCCTCGTCTTGAGATCCGTATCACTCACCTTGATCGCATCAGTTTGACATTCATGATATATAATAATGTAAAAAAAGTTTTAAAACTAAATGCTAAAGTTCATACTTGAAATACCACTAAAATATTATACGATCGTTTTAATTCTAACCTAGAGTTTTTAGAACGTTTAAGCTTGACCTATTCAAATGCTAGACATTTCGTGATAAACTTGACACATATTTTGGAAGTTTGAAAAAAAAAAAATAGAAAAGCCATTAAAAATTTAGACGAACTCAAGTGGGATGCTAATTCGATAATTTGGACGCCCAAAACTAGATGAACTCAAAGGCAAAGCAAAAAAAATGAAATGGCAAGTAAAGTTGAAAATTTATATAATAATTATTTATCTATATACTTTTATATTTGATAATTTAAAAATTGTTAATGAAATGAATATTCTAAATTTATTAAATACTTAAAAAACCTTGACAGTGAGTCTATTAATGGCATGATATACTTGTCAACAGGACAATCAACTAAAATTGTTGGCCATGAATATGTCATCTTGGTGCAACTTTAAGTCTCATCTTTATAGAATTGAATGATTGAGGGCCTTCAATTCCTTGTAGATTTTTCTATGGAATCAATGAAGTAGTTTGATGGACCTAAGAGTGTCGTGTGCAATCAGAAGTTTAACGAGAACTTTTAAAACCACACCCGTATGATGCACAAGAAACCATATGCTATGAAATTTGATTCCTTAGATCACTTCAAATTTAGATCAGATGAAATAGAAGAACCCTTGGGCACCAGACTTTAACATGAAATCTCGTCGCGTTGGTGAAATTCCATCTTTTATTAGTGTCCTCTTCCTCTTCCTCTTCCTCTATGAGCCTCCTTCTGAGTTTGCGAGTCACAATGAGCTTGTCAACCACCTCTGAGTTTGCACTTGAGTGGTATGACCAGTATCGATTGACATAATAGGCATCTCTAATGATGTTTTATTGCCTTTTCTTCTCTTAACATAATAAATTGAAGATGAATGATCTATATTCAATTCTTTTTAACGGTTGATTTAGGTCTCTAGGTATGTATTTGTGGTCAAGTTCGTTCGATAAGTTGGATGTGCATCAGGTTGACTCTTATTAGATTGGATTCTATCGAGTTTGATGATTATCAAGTCGGCAATTGTCAAGCTGAATTACGCAAAGACTCCAATGAAAGCTTTTGAGGATGAAGATTGAAAAGGCTGAAAAAGAATTTAAAAAAAAAAAATCAAGATATATCGGCGAGACCCTTCCGACATTCAAATCAAAGTTTAGAGGAGATAGACATGAATATGGTATTTTGATTATTATATATTTTGTGTATTTTTTTTGATAATATATATATTTTTTATAAAAATAAAATAATAATAATAAAATAAAATTTACAAAATCCGTAAGGGACATATCTCTTTCTTCTTTATGGTGTGACTCTTCTGTAACTAATGTTATTGTAATTATTGTATCTTTTTTACGTCATTGAAACTCTCATGTCGCGCCCGAGTTTGGTTATGTATTGGTTGACTTGATCCGAACTCGATGATGAATCGATTGACTTGGTAATCTAAGAATGTCCATCAAGTTCTAGGTCTGATGGGCTGGAACCGAACTGGAAAAACGGGTCCGATTGAACTTTAGTTCGTCTTGAATTTATCGAGATTCTGACCGAGTATAAGCCTGCCACCTGGTCCGGACTATCTCTGCCACATCGATAGCAGTAGAGTAGATACGAGGCAAGGCCTCCATAAATGAAAATGTCCTCACAATCTACACTTCGCCTTCAGATTGCCCTGCACCGCACGCTACAGGACAACAGCCACCCACCGCCGTGTGAAATTAAGGCTCCTAACTATTCGCTACAATTTAATATGCGAGCTATTTATATTTATTGGGATTTTGAATGAGTTACTATTGTTTCAGGAGCATTTTGCGAACAATAAAATAATATATATATATTTTTTCATAAAAAAGAAATATTTTCAGACGAAGACAACAAAACCGTGTCCTGCTTATCCAACGCAGGTTACGCAGCGTTAACTTAATCCCCCAACGATTTATTGGAAGCGAATGAGGAGAGGGGCCATAATTAAGCGGCCAATTTATTGCATGAAAGTGAAGTCGCCACGCAGCATTAATAACCAGACCAGAGAAGCAACCCCCGGGCAGGCAAAAGAGTAGACAGAAGAAAGGCCGTCGGCCATGGCCTCTCCTTCCTCCTATTCTCTCTCTCTTCCTTCTCGTCCCTTCTTCACTTCTGTAATCAATCAATCAATTCCTCGTCTTCTTTTTTTAACGCAATCTCTGACGTTTGTTTCGAATTGAGTTTTCAATTTAGTTATTCACTGACAGATTCCGGAACAGGACAAGGAGGAAGACGATGAGAAGGAAGACCAACAAGAACAAGTCAAGTTCAAAGATTTACCTCGAATCGAGTCTCACATCCCCACTCCACTCCACAGTAGCTCTTCCCTGCGGCCACCACGCCCCAAAACAGGGCAGGCCGGCAACGAGGTCGGCGCCGTCTCCTGCAATAACTGCCGCCCCACCTCCCGCGACAAGCTCATCGTCCCCCTCGACCCCTCCGCCACTTCCTTCCCCAGCCCTGGCGGCCTCCTGCGCTACCTCTTCTTTCCCTTCACACGCCACAGCCCCGCAACTGCCACTGCCGCCGCCGCAGCCGGTGACTTCCGCGATGACCGGTGGAGGCTGGTGGCGGCGGAGCTGTCGAGGAAGATCCTCCACGTCACACGCAAGCGCGACGAGGCGCTCCAGGAGGCGTCCCGCCTTAAGTACTCCCTCGCCGAGCTCGAGCGCAAGGTCGACCTCCTCGAGTCAAACATCCGGTCCATCTCCCGCCGGCCGGTTCAGCCCGTCGCCTTCCCGTCTCAAGCCTTCCGCTTCGCAGTGGAAGACGCGCGCACCGCGATGCGCCACTTCGCGCGCTTGTTGATCGCCCACATCCGGCACGTGAAGAGGTCCATGGACCGAGTCGCCGGACTGATCCAGCCACTCGATCCCCGGGCCGTCGCCGAGTGGCGGAGGAACCCAGGCTGGTTGCTCGTCTACATGGAGGCCCTGCTGAACCGGCTTTTCTACTCCCGGTCGGAGGAAGGCGACGACGAAGAATCCGGCCTAATCGACCCAGTGGCTAGGTGCGAGTCGAACCGAGCCGCGTACGAGGCGGCTCGGGAACTCAGTTGGGAGGACGTGCTCAGCAAAGGGACGCGACACTACAGCGAAGGGCTGAGCCGGTTCTGCGATCTGAAGATGAGCGAGGTCGTGGGGATGGTGGGGTGGACAACGCCGGCGCAGGCACCGTGGCCGGAGGGGCTGCTGCAGGCCTTCTTCATGGCGGCGAAGGGGGCGTGGGCGGTTCGACTCATGGCGCGTTCGGTGCACCCGGCGGTTCCGGCGCTGAGGGCGGAGCGAGGGGCGAGGTTCGACGAGCGGTTCATGGAGGACGTGGCGAGGGATAAGGTGAGGCTGGCGACGCTGGCGAGCGTGAGAGAGATGGTGGCGCCGGGGTTTGACTTGTATATGGAGCCACACGGGGTTCTAAAGTGCAAAGTAGTGTGCGTGTACTATAGCAACAGCAATAGCAATAGTAAGGAGTGGAGTAACGATGGCATTGAGAATGATGGCCGCAGGGGTACGGTAGCAAGCGGTGATCACGTGATAGGAGGTCAATAATTAAATTTGGCTAAATGCTGAGTTTAATCTTCACCGTTTAGCAGAAGCAAATAAATGAATATCAAAATCCTATTTATATATAAACAAACTGAAATCAAAGATTCAGAGATGCACATTAGGAGGGAGCGAGCAACAAGACTTCCAACAGCATTTCATGACCAGATCATCTTTTTTTTTCCCCCTAAAACCATATACGATAGAACCAGAGTGAATTAGTCGGTAAGAAAGAAAGTCATCTAATTTCTAGGAGCTGTGTTGCTGTTATCATGCTTAATACGTACAAAATCATGTGTCCTTTTTACCTTAAAATGAAACCCCCGTGACTTGGGTTGAAAATTATGATACTTCAACATTCATCTATATTTTCGTGTCACATTGGTTCCTAGTAAACCCACCAAGGTTTTGATTAGGGGTGGTAACTAGTTTAGTGTACCACGTCCTTCATATGCTGAATACCATGTACTTCGATCCCTCCAACAAGATGTTCGATTACAAGAAAATTAACTTCTATCAATTCTTTCAAGAGGCACGAGAGATCCAATTTAAATCAAGTAGATAAACTGAAGAACATACTGCTTAATCCAATAAGCCTGCTCAATGGCATCAAAATTCCTGAACACAACTAGTTCCTGCATCTGCTTCCGTCCAATTCCTGAACAACAGCCGCCATTGTTGGTCTCTGGTTTGGCACTTCACTTGTGCAAAGCAGTGCAATGCCTGCTAATTTAGCTGCCTCGGGCTTTGAGTAATTACCCTGCAGATTCTCATCGACGAGATCTTCGAGCTTGCCAGACTCAGCATCAGGTCTCAAGTGGCAGGTTCTTGTCTTTCCCGTGAGAAGTTGGAACACAATGACTCCAAAGGCATAGACGTCGCTCTTCTCAGAGAACCGGCCGACCACGGCGTACTCGGGGGCCAAGTAGCCCATGGCAGCACTTGTCTTGAGAGAGGAGAAGATGACATCCTCCGCTAACAGTTTGTGCAGGCCTGCACCAGAGATTTGGGGGTTGAAATGGAGGTCAATGAGGACTCTTGTTGATGACAAGTTTTGATGGAGCAAGGAGGGTTTGTTAGGTAGGTTGCTGTGTAGATATTCCATACCTATGTAAGAATCAAACAAATTAGTACAATTAGTACAATTGTTCAATGCTTGTTGTTTGCATATTCGTTATGGTAGCTATCCATGAGAACAAAAACAAATAATCATATAGGTCAAGTAGATACCTTTGGCAATGCCCCTGATGATAGAAACTCTTATAGGCCAGTCAAGAACGTTGTGAATCTCATGGCATTTGATATCTAGATATTCGGACAAGCTTCCATTTGCAGCAAAATCATAAATGAGGAAGCACTCACCTCTTGCTCTTGAGTAACAAAAACCCCTTAATCCAATTAAGTTCTCGTGCCTCAGCAATGTCAATGCCTTAAGCCCTATGAGAAACTCTGCCTCCTCTGACTTGCAACTAGTCTTGTTGATCCTCTTCACTGCAATCTCGGTTCCATCACGTAGTCTCCCCTTGTATGTTGCTGCAAAGCTACCCTTCTTACCTAGCAAATTCGCCTCCGAAAAGTACTGAGTGGCACATTCTATCTCCTCCAAATTAAACCTATAGATCTGAGGAGCCTCCTGTGATGACCCAATGCTGGTTCTCTCATCAGTCATTGGATCCCAGTGGTTGGAGTACTCAAGGCTAATGAGTGGAGATGCAGTACGGTATGAACACTTCGTCGGATCAGTGCCAAGAAGACTATTCGAAGCCTTCAGCAAACCACTGCCGAGCTTTTGTTTCCTATGGTTTCGGAGCGAAAAGAAGGCCATAAGGGCACACACAAGAACTCCAAATGTAGCTATGGTGGCTGCAATAACGATGACCAGGTTTGGGGAATTGGAAGAACCGAAACAGTGTCTGGTGCTGCAATCCGAAGAGATATTAACAGACTGTGGAAGATCTTGAGGTGTGAGACTGGCACTGAATGGTTCAGGTCTGCTTGCATTGAGATCAGCAGAAGAGCAAATCATAAGACCAGAGAATCCATTTCCACATAGACCAGTGTTATTTCCATACTTGAAGCTTGGCCCCAATCTCTTTAATTCTTCACAACACACACACACACACACAAAAAGGAGTGATGATTCCATCAGTCCAAAACTGAGGAACAAAAATATTCAACAGTTCAATTTCACAAAATTACAATGAAATTGGTTACCAGTAGGTACACTGCCGGAGAGTAAGTTGTTTTGAACATCCAAAAAGGTCAACTGAGAAAGCTGAGAGAGTTTAACAGGGACTGAACCAAAAAGGTAATTGAAGCTCAAGTCCAACCACTTCAACTCAGTTAAGTCTCCGAGTGTTGCTGGGATGGCTCCACTGAGGGAATTAGATTGCAGAGCAAGCAGGTTGAGACTCTTGAGAAGCCCTAGCTGAGGAGGTATGCCCCCAGTCAACTTGTTATTTGAAAGCTGGAGAACTAAATCAACACAAGAAATACACAAATTTAGCTCTCACAGCCATTCCAAATAAAACAAAAGCTTCTACTGCAATGCAGAACACATGTACAAAAAAATTGCATTTTGAATAGAGAATAACAGCAATGAACTCTAATGATTCACCATGTTCACTTGATTGCAGCAAGCATTTTGAGATTAAACAATCGAAAGACTTTGGAAAACTGATGAAAAGTTGCTTTTTTGACATGAAAATAAGAACAAGAAAAAAAAGCAAGAATGATTCACAAAAATGCACCTTTTTTTGAAAAAAAAATAAATTGTATACGATTTAACTCACCTTGGAGTCCGACCATGGCTCCACACTCCTCGGGTATGCCGCCGGAGAGGTTATTGATGTTCAGGTAAAGGTCGGTCAAGGCCGTCAGATTTGCAATCGCTCGAGGGATCTCGCCGGAGATGTTGTTGAAGTGGAGGTAAAGCCCAGTAAGACCACGCAACCGCTCCACCGCCGGAGAGATGGAGCCGGAGAGCCCCTTCCCTTGGAGAGAGATGTTGGCCACCTTCCCGGCCGCGTCGCAAGCCACACCCTCGAACTGCCCCCGGCAAGGCTCGCCGTCGAGCACCCATGAGGAGAGTAGCCGGCCCTCCGGGTCCAAGGAGGACTTCAACTCCATGAGAGCTCGCAGCTCGTCGTCATTCCCTTGTACCACAAAGCTAAGCAAGAAGAGGGAGAAGAAGAAGAAGAAGAAGAAGAAAGGGCAATGAATTTGAAACACAATCAAAGCCATTGCACCCAAGCAGCCCCTTTGATCTCACTATCTGTTTGAAAGCTTGGGTTCTTGGTCTTTTCCTTGGAAGGGAAGAGGTGACAGGATGAAAAGGCAAAGGAGGGCAGAACTGCTGGTGAAAAAGCTGCTGGAGTAATTGCCAAAGAGAGAAATGGTAAACAAGAAGAGGGAGGGGAAGGGGAGCAAGTCCAGTGGACCTGACCACGGAGAGAATTTAAACTTGGTGTTCAGATTGGATCTTGCGGTTGCAGTCAGAGGTATTCCATTGGGTTATCACCTCGATCAAGGACAACTATTAATTGAGTGAATCACAAATTCACGTTCTTGTAGTTATTTCCTTTTTGAACTGCACAGGATTCTTGTGAATTTAGCAATGTTGGTGGATTCAGTGATGAGCAGCGTTTATTGTTTAGTTTTTTGTCGCTGAATTATTGCCACGTTCCCTTGCAAAGATTTACAGATACTTTCTTTTCAAATTTAAAACTTGCTTCTTAAGAATGTGTTTTTTTATATTATTATTTCTATTTTTTTATTGGTCTATGATTAGATGATCTGCTATCGTTGTGAAATGATGACATTTTATATGATTTGAAATTTTATTGGCAGTACTTTTTCCAAAGCATGTTTAGTTAAACGACTTTGAAATCATGATCATTTTAGTTCAAATATATCATCATGGTACATTTCATTTTAGTTATTATTGGATTACTGATTTATAAATCACTGCTTTGAATGGATTTTACTTGGCCTAGAACCCTTCACTCTCTTTTTTTCACAAACAAATGTTTCAAATGACCAATTTATTTCGGTCATTCGTGGTCCCAAAGATGACCAATTTAAAAGGTTTTAGGAATAAACTATCTCAACTTGTCATATGAAGCCACTTGTAAATCTACTATATTTCAAACAATTTTTTTATGGTCTTGATTTTAATCATCAATGTGTTTTATTCAAAAACAAGTTGATAAATTTAAACTACTCAAATTGGTCATTTAAGTCTACTTCGTATAATTTCTCTGTGGTCTCATATCTCTAATTTGAAGAATTTCAACCCATCAAAACATTTTGGCCATGGCAAGTGATGAGTGAATGGAAGAGGTTAAGAGACTCCATATCCTGAAATTAGAATATGAATAGGATGCAGAATTTGCTGAAAGGACGTAATGGGATTTCACCTTATATAAAATGTCAAAAATTAAATCTTATATTTTGTAATAAATGCAACTAAACACAAGCATATATATATAATATATATATATATCATCCTACCTTTGGTTGCTAAAGGCAGAGAAAAGTGCTTTGAATTAAAGCTGACTCAAGCATGCACCATCCTATCCTCACTTTTGTTCAGGGCATAGGATTCCTCACTGACAAAATCTAGCTTTGGTGGAATCTGGTTCCCACTTCTATTCAACATCATTGCATAAGAAAAGAAAATTCCACTTGGGTTTGGAACATTTGAGGGCACAAGCATAGTAATGGTTGAAACCATTGTGCCAAATAAGAAGGTTTAAGATTGCCAATCAGGTGAAGTTGGAATTTTTTGGATGATGATTGCTTTTGTTTTTGATCCACCATCATGTCATAGTTCTCGTCTATTTGGAAGTGGGCATTTAGTGAGAAAAGCATAAGAGGCCTTAATTGTGCCTTTATCATGACATTACTCCCCTAACTATTTGCATATAAAAAGGTTGAATGACATTTGGACAAAGTACTCGAAAAGAGACAAATTTTGGCACCAACTTCATGATTGATTAAAATGGTGCTTTAAAATTTTCAACACATTGATCGAGGTGGGAGACATATGAGAATACAGTGGTTATTATAAAGAAAAAATGTTTCATTATATATTTTTTGCTCATGGATCAAGACACTAATATTCATAGTAAAATTGTGTTAGTGCAGCTGCTTTGCATATTGCATATGTTGTCAGGGCTTGAGACTTTTGAGCAGAGCATGATTGTCATTTATAACGCAGGATTCGAGATACTGTATTGTGTTGTGTTATGTTTATGTTTATTTTTATTTTTGCTTTCTTTAAGCTTTGTATCCTAGCCCTAACCCTAAACAATCTCGAGGAGAGAAGAATCTTCCAAGATAACAAAACGGAGGAGGACAAAGAAGAAGAAAATGGATAGGAGGGAACTTAGAGAAAGCGAAGCGGCTATGTTATTAAGAAATAGCTGGGTTTGTTGTGCTTATTTAGTTCTTCGAAGAATAAATTTCAATTATATAAGATTATCTACAAACTTCACAATTATAAAGCTACAATCTGGTTAGACGCATGGTTAAACATTATAAACATAATCCATCAGAATAGTTTAACAAATGATTCAAAACTACCCTACCATATTGCAAAATAGGGCTAAAAATCTAAAATTAGCACCACAATAATTTTGATCTTTCAAAACCAACAACTGTATTGTATTATGATTTTTTAATAAATTGATGTTGATTTTTGAAAACCAACACAATAATGATCATGTGTGTAAATAAGCGTTTCGCCTTTTGCCACAATGATCCTTCGAAATCAGCATCATCGTATTGTAATTTCTCTAACACAGTAATCTTTATAAAACAACACTCCCGATCCTTCGAAATCAACATCATAATTTCATGTAAGAGACTCATACGTGGAGTTACACACCATTTATTCCTTTTCTATACTCCCCTCTTATTTTTTTAGTAATCTAGGCATCCAAGCCTTTGATCCAACTAATCCTGGAGATAAGTGACCTTTCATTTGGTTCGCCCACCGAGTAAATCCGAAATCACAAGTGGGTCATGGCAGCTCAACATTACCAATAGTTTGAGCACCGCGGATGTATGATATGTCCAACGAGAAAATCAAACCCTCGTTACATGGGTTAACCACTAAGTTTCGACTAAAACTCATTGATTACCTTAGCTAATTCTGATGATACTCAATCTAAGTCCTGTAGATGTTTACGGTGCTCCTCAGTCTCACCTTATCCTAAAGTCTCAATTCAAGACCTTTCTTGTCGTGCATAGTTTGTTTTCAAAAATTCAACATGCGTACTAATTGACACAAACCTATAATTTTATGTAGGAGGCTCGGAACAGGATTGCACATCATATCTATTTTTTCTACACTTTCCTCTTTCACTTCATGTTAGATTGCAGAATTTCAAATATTCTAGGTCCATCGATGAATTTTGGACAAAATCTATTATTAACCTTAACCAACTTTGACGGGACCCAATCTAAGTACGGTAGAATTCTACAGTGCTCATATGTCTAATTGTGCTCTAAAGTATCAAATTCAAGGCTTTCTTAATCCTGCACAATATGTTTTAAAAAATTCAATCGAAGTGTCAATTGACATAGACTCCTAACTTCATATATGAGACTTATAATTAGAGTTGCACATCATATTTACCTTCTTTATACTCTCCTTTTTCACTCCATTTTTAAGTTTCAAAATTTCAAATAATTTAGGTCTATCAATGAATTTTGAATGAAATTCATTGATGAGCTTAGACAGTTTTGATGGACCCAATCAAACTCTTATAGGTTTCTACAGAGTTCCTTCATCTCATTGTGTCCTAAAGTCTTAGATTCAAAATTTTCCTAAACATGCGCAATTTATTTTTATATAGATAGTGATGCTTTGGTGAAACATCATCAAGGTGGTGATGCTTTACAGAAATCAGCATGAAGATGATGATGCTATTAAGAAATTAAATCATCCCTATGAAGGTACCTAGTTGGTTAGTGGGTGACATATTTAGTATAATGAGACAGAGATCAATTTTCGATAAACGTATGCTCTCGAGGAAAATGACAACAAAATATTAGCCCAGATAATAATTAATGTATAAAGAAAAACAAAAACATACTTCTTGTATTTAAAGTAAGTTATGTATCTACTCTAATAATACTATTATTCTGGATTAGTATCAATGAAGATCCAGATAAGATATGCACTTTCTCCGTTATAATAAAAAAAACGATCTACTTTCATTTGATATTTCGGAATAATTTCTTTTCATTCTTTATACTCAATCAAACCTCTTTTTTGAGTATTTTTTTTTAAATGAGTTTTTTTTGTCATTAATGATTTTTTTTATAAAACTCCTTGATAAAATAATTAATTTTTTATTTTTATTTAGTTTGATTCAATTTAAATAAAATAAAATTAATAATTTAAGATTGACAATAAGAATGATAATGCGACGGGACGGGGGCAGATTTACTATCTCCATTTCCGTCTCCGAATTACATCCCCGCCTCTATCCCCATCTCCATCCTCAGTTTTTTAATCGAGAAATTCTCATTCCCGACTTTATGAGGATTAAATTCTCATTTTCGTCTCTATTTTCATTTTCTATCCTTAAGAATTTTCGCTTCATATCTAATATTTATCAAATTAATCAGAGAATCTCCATCTTCGTCCTCATCTCCATCCTCGCCCCTATCTCCATTCCTATCATATCGTATCAGGACGGATTCTAGGATGAAAATAACATTCTCATATTTGTTTCAATTTATTTTTGAAAATTTTAAAAAAAAAATTAAACCTGAATTTATATCCGATTTTTTTTTTTAAACCTGCCCTTTGGATTTTTCCTATGGAAACTCGAATCCGTTAAAAAAATTATCATCTCTAATTGGAAGGCGGAAAATATATTTTAAAAAACAGATGTGTCCTTTAAAAAATAATAAAATATGTTATGTCCTTACTTTAAGTGCATTGACAAAATAAAAATAATAACTCTTACTAATTATTACTTGCCAATCCATAATTTTTTATATATGACAAACACAATGTTGAAATAATAACTCTTCAAGTAAAAATTAACTCTTAATAATTTTTACTTGCCAATCCATAATTTATTACAGATGACATCGTGACAAGACAGCGAAACACAATGTTAAAATAATAATAATTAAAAATTAACTCTTATTAAATTACTTGTCAATCCAGAATTTATCAGTGACACGCGGAATTTTACATTTATTACTTTTCTTTTCGTCTTCTTTAACAATTTAATCTTCTAAAAAACGACAACAAAATTTTATCTAATCAATATTAT
>JBBUKS010000002.1:10590978-10601680 GCA_038050645.1 Hedychium gardnerianum | reverse complement strand
TATCATATATATTTTCGAGCTCGAACTCAAATATCAATATTTTCATATTATTCGGCTCGATTCGATTCGTTTGCACCTCTAGTCACAAGCGCCTCATTAATCTCACTATACTTTCTTCTTTCTAAAACATTTTCGGAGGAGGGAGAAACCTATACAAAATCTTGGTTAAAAATATGATTTTGAACAAGTACAGAAGTTAAATTTTAATAAGCAGCAAAATAATAACTCAAGAAAAATTAATAGAGAAATTAAAAATATCGAGATGTTGAACACTTTGCTACCTAAGGAAGCCTTCCTGATGGCAAAAGGCGAAACGCTCGTCCCCAGCGCCCCCGTCAACCCGTCCTAGGACCAACACGGAGGAGGTAAATCACGGGAGCTAATCTTGCTACCTAAGGAAGCCTTCCTGAAGTAGCACAACGAAGAGCCTAATTTGATGGACGTATGCAATGAATTTTTGGTTTTCTTAGTGAATGAATGTCTCCATCAAAGTTCTTTATTTAGTTGCTCTTTGGGTACCCGGTTGATCGGATTGCCTATCCGATCGCCCAAATGAAGTGTTAACTGAATGATCATTCTTCATTGACTATACTCTATGGTCACTAATATAATGTTTTCGGTCAACTAGAAGCTTTTCGATCGCTTGAAATATTCTCCACGTAATCCTCTTTGTTCAGATAAGTTGCATTTTCTACACTGACTAGGTCTTTAGGTTGCCCGAATCTACTTGGTGGTCGCCCAAACATAAATTTTATCTTTGCCATGTCATCGCTCGAATCAAACCCTAAAGTCCTTTTGGGATAAATTTTCTTAAATTTCGAACTTCTCGCTCCCAAAATAATACCTCAATAACAACCCTAAACCCTTTTTTTTTAATTTTTAATTTTTAATTAGCCATTTATAACTGATTATTATTATTATTATTTTAAATCGGTCAAAAAAATGTTTGGTTAATGAGGTCGATTCCTCATAGCTTCCTAGCATTGACCCCTGATTTCCAACAAGAGAACTTAGTATTAGATTCATGATAAAAATTATTTCTATGTATATTAGATATTTGAATAGAATTTTTTTCATGGATTATTACTATGACGTAATCGAGATTATAGATTATTATGATCTAAAAAACTTAATATACATTCAGTCTGCTAACCTAGACTTATGGGTTGAGTTTTATAACAATCTAGTTAAAATTGACAATCTTACCTATAGAACTAGGGCAGGGTTTAGGACATTATTCTCTATAGAGTCGTTACAATATGTATTCTACCTATTAACAATAGAAATTTGGTTATCATGAGGCCTTTTCACTTATTCATACTCTATGCACTCCATCAGCGATTAAATATTAACATTAGTCTTCATATCATTCACTGTATCATCAATCACTCAGGGATTACCACTAGTGGAAGAATCCACACGTCTTACTGTCACATCATTACCTTCCTTTTACCTACATTAGGGTTAAATGTCACATTAGAAAATATCAAAGCCCCTATCTGAATTCAACAAAATAAGACTTAGGTAATTTTCTTTAACAAAAATGAAAATAGAAAACGATGTCATGCTCTGGAAGAAGAGGGGACAGACATATGAGAATGATGTTGAAATGTCTGACTTTGAGATTACAGAGTTACCCCAGCCGTCGAGACCTCCATCCCCTCTCACTCTTGAAGAAATAGTAACCGGATTAAAAGAATCAGTGACTAGGAGATTTTAGAGACTGAAGGAGCAGCAGACACACCACTAAGAGATAATATATTTGCTTAGATCTTTGAACTTGGGCCAACACCCTCCTCCATTATATTAGATTATGTTTTAGTTGTATCTATACACTATTAATAAGGAAGATAATCAATGTTTACTATGTGATAAAGAAATCAAAGAAAGTCAACAATCTTATTGAGATGGCACAAGCATGAACCCGACTCCGGGAGATCCTGGCTCCTGGAAGTCCCGTCTCTCTATGGTTTCCGGTTCTTGGCGACTCCGACTCTTGGGGATGCCATCTCTTTGCAATTTCCCAATACCTGGGAGTCCCGGTTCTCCATGATTCCCGATTCCTGGCAACCCGGCTCCTGGGGGGTCCCGCCTCTTTGTGATTCCTCGACCCCTCTCGACCCCTGACGGTCCCGTCTCTTCGTGGTTCCCTGGCTTCGAAGGCCCCGGCTCCTGGTGGTCCAGTCTCTTCATGGTTCTTCGGTTCCTAACGGCCCCAGTTCTTAGTGGTCCCTTCTCTTCAAAGTTCCCTGGCTCCGAAGGCCCCGGCTCTTGGTGATCCCGTCTCTCCGTGATTCCCTGGTTCCTGGTGGCCCCTGTTCCTAGCGGTCCCGTCTCTTCATGGTTCCCCGGTTCCTTATGGTCCTGACTTTTCGATTCGTACGGTTTCCTTCACATAATGTGGAACGGATAACCGCTGCCCGCATAAGACGCGGGCAACGTAGCCGTTACCATGCGGAGAATGTAGGAAACAAGGTCATTTACTCCGAGTAAATGACTAATGAATGAGGTAACATAGTGAGAAAGGTCCGTCTGCTCCCGCAGGCACAAGTACGTGCATATACACTTTCGCAAACCCTAGCTACTGTTCATCTTCTCCACTCTACGAGACTCTAACTTGAGCATCGGAGTGACTATACAAGAAACTCCCTGACTGTCCCTTTAACCCCAATATTTTGCTCTATTCTTGCACAAACATTAGCGGATCTCTTTTGTGAACTCTTCTTATCACTAGGTGATTGACGGTCAAATCAATCTTAACGTCAATTCACCGATGATTCATGCGTCGGCGATCTTGAACAGAATCAACTATATTTTAGATAATCTGATATGATGAATGTTTAAGTTTTGTATGTTCTTTATTCTTTTTGATTATCATGGTTCTTGATGCCCTCATATTTATGTTTCAATTTTTGTCTCTTATTATTATTATGCTTTGTTCTAGTAGTGCTTCACTTTAAAGGGGAGACTGTAGAGACCTTTCAAGGGGGAGATTTTAAAATACTCTTAAACGAGGAGAATTTAAAAATATTTTTAAAAGGAGAAGACTTCAAATTATTTTTAAAAGGGGGAACTTTTAAAATTCTTTTCTTCGAAATATTTTTCAGGGGAAGAATTCAAAATATTTTTTTTAAAGGAGGAGACTTAAAAATATTTTTAAGGAAGATACTTAAAAATAATTTAAAAAGGGGGAACTCTAATATTTGAAAAGAGATTTTGGAAATAGTTTTAAAAGATCCTTTGAAAATATTTTTGACAATTGCTTTAATCCTTTCAAAACATTTTTTGAAGATGTTCTACATGGTTTTGAAAAATCTTTGCAAATATTTTCAAAATAAATATGTTGATTGTGATTTTATTTCTCCCATTTTGATTAATGTCAATGGGGAGAAGAAATATAAAGTTTAAAGTTAAACGATTAAAGTTTAAATTTATTTAACGGAAGAAAAATAATTGTATTACATGTCTTATTTTGTGCTTTTTTAATTTTAAATAAATTATCAAACATACAAAAAAAATGAAGATTATTAGTACACGTAGTACCAAATAATCAAACTAGAGTTTTGATATGTGATAAAGAATTTAAAGTTAGCCATTAGAGCTTTTGATATATGTGTCAAGTATACATATATATGCAAATAACTTAACAAAAGAGTCTCAATGAATCAAGAAAACTAGACACTAAATAAAGAAAGTCTCAATGAATCAAGGAAACTAAGCGTAGGAAGTCTTAGTGGGTCAATAATACCAAACACCATGCAAGATAATTAAGAAACCGTGGGTGACCAGGTAAGGTAAGTCCAGGAGTGAATTTTTTGACCTAGAAGGTTGTGAGAGAGAGAGTCCTTATACTTGAGACGTGGGTAGTATATGTACAACTAGGTGATTGACTTGACCAAAAAATCAACAGGAGTTTCGAAGTTAAAATCAAACAGACAATTGATAGGAAGTTAACTATCATTACAAAAAAAAACCATGTATATCGACTGAAATTTCTATCGATATTTTGTCGGTAGAGGTCGTTAACGACGGAATAACGACTGAATTAGACATCGTAAAAATTTGGGTTGTAGACGGATATTACCGACGGAATTATGATTTCGTTGGAAATTCTCGACAGAGGAATAATTTCGTAATTAATATTACCAACGGAATAATTATCTCCATCGGTAATTTTCTGACAGAATAATAAATGTCGTCGGTAACCACAGACGATACATTTTCGACGGAATAGTATTTTCCGTCGGTAACCACCGACGGAATACAGGATTTCGTCGGGCCATACTATCAGGCAATACTGACAGAATACAGGATTTCATCGGGCCATACCGACGGAACAGTGTATTCCGTCGGCGACCACCGACGAAAAATAGTGTTCTGTCGAGAAAAGTGACTGCTGATACGTTTATTATGGCCTTACCGACGGAATACTGTTTTCCATTGGTGGTTGCCGATGGAATACACCGTTCCATCGGTGGAAGCCGACGGATACACATTTCCGTCGGTATGGCCCAACGGAATACAGGATTGCGTCAGTATTGATTTTCGACGTAAAACAATGTTCCGTCAGTAATGTATCATAAGACCACTGTTTTGTATCGTTCTGTGCCGACAGAATCAAGGTTTCCGTCGGAAATTACCGACGGAAACCTTGATTCCGTCGGTAGAGATAAAATAAATGCCACATGATTTTTGCATTCAGAACGTATCCTGTTTACATTTTTCATATCAATATAAACTATCACAAACGATGGCGATACAAACACAATAATCCATACACACTAATCCATACCACAAACACTACACAATAGACAAACAAAATATAATCAATACTCACAACCCTAAACCATATTACAAACAATATCCATGATACAATTCATATCTAAAATTTGAAACAAATCATATCCACGATACAAAACATATCCAACGATTGAGACAAACATGTCATCATCCTTACAAATAAAAAAGCTCCATCATCCAATCCTACATCAAGTAGAATACGATAGGTTATTAAATCAAACAAGCACAAAATATAGTAATTAGAATAATGCACAAATAATGAATGATAAACCATGACATTATCACATAACATTATTATTCAATTGAAAAGAGAACAACTAAATTCAATGTGGCTAGCTACGCTAGCTGTTAGTTTATTTAATCAACAAAGTTTGAGAAGTGGAAAGAATATTAATTTGTATCCTAATTGTAGCCGATTCCAAATAATCAAAAGATATTCCGTCGGAATATTAGTCGATCAAATTTATTGCTTACCCATGGCTAATAATTTGTCTTAAGTAAAATTAAGGGATAATTCTATTTTTTTTTTTTTGTTAAGACCTGCATCCTGTTCCATTAGAAGCTCATCAAATCAAATGCTTGAAAGGTTGCATTGATAAGTTACTATGCAAGGTAATTAAGATATCCTACTTAAAGTGTATGTTTCTCCCAAAGGACAATTGTTTTATGCCCATGATGTGAGATAGAAACAAGAAAATTCTACTGGCATTATATTATGCATTATACATTAAAATTGGAAGGTATATATTATATGTATATGAGAAAATGTAATATAATAGGGATGAGATGTGTGATGATGATGATGTGTGATACAATAGGGACTCATGAGAAAATGTAATATAATTAGAGACGAACAAATTATATTTTTAAAACTGAATAAATATATTTTGCATGATTTATGTGTGATAAAGAAAAAATAAGACTAAGTTGTAGTTGAACAGACCTCAGAATGAGCTAATCAACAGGGTCCCATGGATCTTGAGTATCTAGTGGCTCAAAACGATGTTGTAATTGGGTCCATTGAGCAATGACTGCTCATCTCGGCCATGGCAGCATCATCTCTCGCCTCCCGAGTGGCTAACCTCTACTCCTGATCGGCCAGCCTCTGCTCCACTATGGCCAGTTAATTCTTAAGTTCTTGATTTTCTTATCTTAATGACTGTACTTCAGTAGAAGAAGAACAACTAGCATGACCCCGAGGAGTCCTCAAATGATCAAATATCACTTTGGCCTGGGAGCCAATGTCGTAGAGGGAGGAGTTTTTCATCCTTCCACCGACAACATCATAATAAATCTCATTTAACGCCTCGGTGGATAGAGCATGTGACTCCCCTCCCTCTACTCATGGTTGAGATGCCTGGACCACTCTATTTATCATTTCATTATGTGTGAAAAAAATATATGATTAATATCTTGTACTCAATTACTAAAGATAATTATTGTTAACTGTTAACTGTAATAAAGTTAATAATCTTATGTGTATGCAACGGGATCGAGAATCGACAAATGTGTCATCTTTTTTCTTGTGAATCTTGATAAAAACCTCCAAACAAGTGAGTTGTCGGTCTAGAGAACGTACCTACATACACAAAAAAGGAGGGCAAAATTATACAAGTTTGGTAATAAAATATAATTTGCTTAGATAACTTTAAATTAAACTCACCAAATCCATAGTATGCTCTACAATGGATTGGGATACGTAAGTATGACGAGCGAATCCGGTGCTTGGGCCACCTGGCTCTATATTTCTATTTGCTCGAGCTTTTTCAATATTTGACTGCTGCCTTTTTGCACTCCAGGTGGAAGTCCATGCAACCCAGATATCTTCTGATACATACGCTGACCTCGTCCCCTTCCTTCTCATATAAGTTTTTGTGCAGTTTTGCACAATATAAATTTCAAGTGGCTATAAATTTTACCTCGTGTTCTTCCTCTCAGGTATATTTTTTCTGTAATTATAAGTTAAAAATTCAGTATACTAAAAGATAAATATATTATACAATACCAAATATATTCAATTTACTTACCACAAATTTCTTATAATAGAAATCCTTCATCTCCTGGTCTATATGCCTCCATGTAGTACCAGAAGCGCATACTCTTTCTTTAATTTTACTGCTGATGTATGTCGCTACTCGATGCCCATCTGGAGTAAAACTGTATAAAAAAATATTAAGGAATAAGAAATGTGTTATAATTAAAGTCATATATGAACTTAAATTACTAATAACAAAAAATACTTACGAATCCCCAACAACCCTCAGCACTGTATGGCCACGGAGTGCTACTGCCTGCTTTGCCATGATAATATCTGCAAAATAATATTACAATACATCTTAATAAAATTTACTAACATGATAATATTTACACAAAATAAGATGGAAGCATAACTTACTTGATGAACAATAATGCTAATATTTAATCATCATTAACATCTGACTAATCAATATTAATAATTTCTAAGTGCTTATCGCTAAACTTTGTTAGTTCAACAAGATCTCATTGTTGGACATCTCTCCATCATGTATCTCCTCGTAAGTGACATTAACATTTATAAGTAATTAAGATGTGGATTGGAGTTGTAAATCAACTGAATATCTTTTAACTTTGTCATTCTGAAATATAAGATTGTTTTGAGTAGTGACGGTGTTCAACATTTCTATGGTCGAGCGAGGTTTCATTCGATAAACAGACAACCATTCACTAGATCTTCTCTTCGTAGGGTATTCAAGATAGAAAACTTGACCCGTTTGTTCCCCGAAAATGAAAGGTTCAAACTTGTTGAACCTTTTGTTTGCATTAACCTCAACTAAATTGTAGTTTGGATATATTTTGGTATCTATTCTTGGGGTCGGATCATACCAGGAACATTTGAATAATACACATCTTTTTATAGGTAATGCATGATATTCAACCTCTATGATTTCGTCAAGTCTACCATAGTAATCAAACTCAGTGTTATTGTTGTCGATAAATCCTTTAACTCAAACACCATAATTATAGGTTAATCTTCGTGAATCTAGTTGTGCCATGTGGAATTTGAGGCCATTAACATAGTAACCAGAGTACACCATTATTTTACAGAGGGATCCTGATGCAAGATTCATTATCCTATCATCTTGTACATTTGATATTCTACGATATTTCACCTATAAAAATAGTTATGATATAAATTATGTTCAAACTTAATTAAATAAAAAATTTGGAAAATTCTCTAACTTACATATATTTTAAACCATAATGTAAATTCGGTCTCTAACTTTTCAGCTACCTCACTTACACCCATTGATAGATTTTGTAGATGTAATTGTTATTCGTACAAGCTATGAAAGAAGGTAATTTTAAGACAATTGGGATATCAAGCAAACAAACAAAATGGGATAAATGTTTGATTAGAGAAGTCAACTCACTTTATGTAAGGTTTGACCTCCTCACAGTTTAAGAGTATATATGTTCTTGCAGCATGATATTCTTGTTGAGTTAACCATCTAGAAACAGATGCACCTAGTGGCTTACCATAAAACTTGAAAATAAAAAGCATCTCTGAGTCTATCGACTGAGTATCATCAGAATTTCTAGAACTCTTGCGATGTTTGGTTTTTACATTATCAGCAAAATAATATGAGTAGAAAAAATATGCTTCTTCAACCAGATAAGCATTACATATTGACCCCTCAACTCTTGCTTTATTATGAACATTATTCTTTAATTTCCTCAAAAATCGTTCGAATGGATACATCCATATATACTGTACATGACCAGCTAGTCGTGCCTCATAAAGTAAATGTACTGGTAGATGTTCCATTGAATAAAAAAAATAGATGGGAATATGTACTCCGGTTTACATAGTATGAGAGGATTATCTGTTTCTAGCTGAAGCATATCGATCGTCATAATACACCTCACTTCCAAATCTTTGAAAAATAGACTCAATTTCATAAGTGCTTGCCAAACATTATTAGGAAGTAGGTCATGTAAAGCTATTGAAATAAGTCTTTGCATGAACACGTTACCCATTTGAGAATTTGATTTCTTTCAACCAACTACATAAAGTTTACTTACCATCTTTGTCTAATGTATAACAAGCTTTTGGAAATTTATTGGTTGTTTCATTCTGATGCAACTCTAGTCTACTGACTAGTTCTTTTAATTCTTGACATGATTTTGCAGTGTCTATATTCTTCTAGGCACATTCATCACAATGTTGAAGATATTATTGAAGAAATTTTTCTCAACATGCATTATATCTAAATTATGTCGAATGAGTAAATACTTCCAGAATGAGTAAATACTTCCAATATGACAGCTCTAAAAAAATACTTTTTTTCTTCCAAACACACTTTTACATCCTAACAATGTATTTATTTATCTCATCAAAACCAGGCTGAGATACTGGTAGAAATCTGTAACTGTCTATGTGCTCAATGATTTCTTCACCTGAAGCATGGATTGTTGGGGGAAGTTTTCTGACTACAACATTCTTTAGGAAAATTTTCTTATTTCGCCTGAAAGGGTGATCAACTGGTAAAAATTTATGATAATTTTTAAACTAAGATATCTTCCCATTGTAAGGTAATGAAAATGCATCAGACTCTATCATGCAATGTGGGCATGCTAATTTACCAGTCGTGCTCCATCCCAACAACATTGAGTATGATGGAAAATCTCTGATCCTCTATAATTAGGCAACATGCAATGTAAAATTAGTTTTACTTGCAACATTATAAGTCACCGACCCTACATTCCATAATTCATTCAGCTCGGCAATCAGAGGTTACAAAAAAATATATATCTTCTCTTTGGGATTGGTTGGACCAGGAATAAGCACAGTAAGGAATATAAATTTATTTTTCATGCACATCCATGGCGGTAAATTGTACAGTGTTAATATAACTAACCAAGATGAATATTACTGTCTCGACTGACCAAATGGCTAAAATTCATCTGCGGAAAGTCTCAATCTCACATTACGTAGTTCTATTGCAAAGGAGAAAAATACAATATCAAGATGTTTCCATGCAGGGGAATCACAAGGATGACATATTATACCTCCTTCGTGCTCATGCTCATGATGCCACATCATGTGGCAAGCTGTAGCGGCAGATGCATACAAGCGTTGAAGTGTAGCAGTTAATGGAAAGTAATACATCACTTTCCAAGCAATATTTTTCTTCTTCTTCCTTGGTATGATAATACAATTCTTATAACGAGGGTGAGTATAAATTTTACATTCAATAAGTTTGTTATCTTTATTCCAAAATATCATACAGTTGTTTATACAATAATCAATCTTCTCTACAAGCAAACCTAAACTCCTAACTAATTTTTTTTTATTGTAGAAGCTATCAGTCATGCAATTATCTGTAGGGAACAACTCTGACATCAATTGACACATGTCATCATAACATCTTTATGAAAAATGATGTTATGCTTTCATATTCAATAACCTTGCAGTAGTTAATAGTTGAAAATGACTAGAAGAAATGTCTTCCCACACTTTTTTTTCACTAGCCTTTAACATTTTATATTGTTGTTGATATTCAGGTATTAATATTTCATCTATATTGGAATAATCACCTGCATTCATCACATCATAAACCATTGATTGCATTGTAATATCATTAGTTGATGATTCCCCAATAGTAGTTGTGCCAGATGACGAACCACCATAAGGCCCAGTTGGTTCATACAAATAAGGCTCTCCATAGCTTTTCTAGTAGTGTTAGTACCCATCATGTTTGGGTCTAATGACATGGTCACTCGGGTTGCCCTTAGTCTGAAGAAAGAGTTGGTTTCTTGCCTCACCAAAAATAGTGATGTGCTCATCTGTTAGTGAGAGCCCTAGAGCCAATCATATGATGATTGTTGTATGGACTCGTTGTATCATATTTCTATTTATAAA
>JBBUKS010000002.1:10557749-10590878 GCA_038050645.1 Hedychium gardnerianum | reverse complement strand
TTCTTCTAAAATTAAACATAATAATTGTGCAATGTTATGAGCAGTATGTGATTCATCAAAAACTCTACAAGCTAACAATCTTTTTTGGAGGTTCCAAGAGTTATCGATCTAATGACAAATCACACCCATATGTGAATGTATTTTCCAATGATCACTCAAAATATTGGAACATAAAAAAACTTTATTATTTAATTTACTAAATTCATCAATTAAATTTTCTTCTTCTTATTTTACTAATTTTTTTAATTATACGAGTAAGTGTAGTCCTAGAAACACGTTTAGCAGATGGATTAAGAGATTCTTTACAAAAATCTTCAAGTGTACATTTAGATCCAAAACTAAAAGAAAGATGTTCTACAGAAACAAATTTAATTAACGATTCTCTTAATTTATTATCAAATTATAAAAATAAATCGGAATCAGTACTACTACTAGTTGAAGAAAATTTAGATAATTGTGATCGAGAACGGTTGAGTCTATATTCCGTCGGGTGCTTCGCTTCTACGTGTCGTTTCAACGACCCATAACTACCGCCGATTTAGAATTTGTAGGAAGCATTGCAATGCTTACATTTTGCATGTAATTCACCCGACGGAAAAGTAATATTCTCAAAATGTTTAATGAAAATAGAAGATTTTAGAGGAGGAATTTTCCGAACCTTAGAAGTAATTACATCGGTACTTCCTTGTGTTTAGGGTGTCGGAAGTAGAAGGTGCTCGGTAGATTGAATGTTGGGGTCCTAGTGCGAATTTACTATTTCTTTTTCCCTTTGAGATCGAGATGATGAACCTCCACCTCCACAGTCTCCTTCCATTGTAGTTGAAAATTGGAGATAAAAGTGCACAGAAATGAAGACTTGGAGACGAAAATGCATAGAGAATGCAGAATTGAGAATAAGAGTAGAGAATATATGTGTGAAAATGATGAAATGAACTCTTTATTTATAGAGTTTGGATAGTAACGGACATTAAATCATAACCATTGATCAAAGAATGGTCAAATGATCCCAACCGTCGAAAAAATACCCAAAAAAATCATCCCAATCTCATCCAATGGCTATGAACCGCTGGTTAACCGACAGTTTATAGTCGTTGGAACCGCCGGTTAACTGGAGGTTCCAGAAAAAAAAATTGCGTCTTCGAACCTGCGGGCCGAACCGACGGTTTGTCGGTTTTTGATGGGCTAGACCTGTAATCGGCCCGGCTTCCTGCCGGCCCGGTTACGGGTCGGCCCGGCGACCCAAGTCAACGGGCAACCAACCCGTTGACCCGGTTACGGGCTCGGGTCGGACCCGGCCAGGGGTCAGGTCTACCCCAGCCCCACCTAACTTTTGATTTTATTAAATGATAAGAAGGAGAGAGGATGCTAAGAAGGGGCTGTAGCTTTGCTTCCGGTGAAAAAAGAGAAGGAGAAGAAGATAAGAGGGGAAAAAATAAAGAGGCATGTCGGGTGGAATTGCTGGTGCGTGGATGAGGGTCGACGTGAAGTGATGGGCTACTACGCGTATGTCGGAGAGAGGAGGTTTTCAAAAATATCCTAATTCATTTTAAATCGATCGAATCAGTTTAATCTATCATTTGGTTCAGCCATAACTTAGTTAAATCAAATCCAAATCAATCTTATTTCCATGCCTACCCATTGGTTTAGTTTGAATCCAATCCAATTTTAATTCAACACCCTCATTTCGTGTTCAATGAGTTGGTTTGCTTGTTTTCTATTTTTCTTAATCAGGATTTAATAGCTGTTGCAACACTTTAAAAAGAAATATTTGATGCTCTTGGTCGTTATGACTTTCATATTCACAACATGTGGGGACAAGAATATGATGGTGCTAGCAATATGTGTGGCTCTTGTAATGAATTATAGGCTCTTTTTTTGAAAGATTATTTGTGTGTATATTATGTACATTGTTTCGCTTGTTGACTTTAAGTAGCATTAACTACAACCGTTAAAAAAGATGTATCTATTTGATTATTCTTTTCAAAATTGAATTCATTTGCAATCTCATTAACACATCTCTTAAACGTCATGCTGAGTTGCATTCTGATCAAGAATTAAAGTTGCGCATAGGGTAGCTACTAGTGAACATGATACCGGTAGAGGAGGTAATCAAATTAGAAATTTACTATGGCATGGAAAGACTTGTTGGAGTTCTAATTTTGACTTAATTTGTCGCATAATTGATATGTATAGCTCTATGATTACCGTGTTAGAAAACATGGTGGATAATAGGTTTTCTAACTCAATGTAGTGAAGTTAGTGGTTTGTTAATTGTGATGAAGTTTTTTGATTTCATATTCATATTACATTTGATGAAAAATGATAATGGGGATAACAAATATGCTTTGTCAAACATTGCAAGATAAATCTCTAGATATTAAAAAATTTCAACTATTAAAACTTTGCTTCATACATTGAGAGAATCATGACTTGTTCTTTTAGTTAGTTATGTGAAAAAAGTTTGTGTCAAGTATGACATTGAGGTACCTCACATGTAAATCCATAATAGGTCATTCTTATCAATAAAATAATTTAATCACCATTGAGCACCACTTTCGATTTGATATATTTACTGTTGTAATATATTTTCAAGTTAAAGAGTTTAATAGTAGATTCAAGAATAAGACAGTCGAACTTCTTAACCTTAGTTGTCCTTTGAAACCGAAAGGAAATTTTAAGATTCTTAATGTTGATCACATCTATCGATTTACTGAGAAATTCTACCTTTTTGATTTCGATACATAAGATTTGCACTACTTGAGAATGCAATTGGATCACTATAAATTTGATGTTACTGACTATGAAAGATTTCAAAATTTATCAATTATTTTTGAATTATATCGAAAATTAATTGAAACAAATAATTCAGAAACCTATAATTTGATTAACATGTAATTTTATCTCATTTGTTATAATTTATATATTATAACTATATCATTTACTTATATATTAAATCTAATATATTTATTTAATTGACAGGTTGATTTACTTTGTTTCAACTCCTTTCGTTTCTACCGCCACAACGGAATATACATTTTCAATAATGAAATTTGTTAAAATAATTCTTCGTAACAAGATGGAAGAAGAGTTTTTAGCAAATTTTATAATCATCTATATTGAACGGGAGTTAGTTGAAAAAATTGATAATAATATAATAATTAATGAGTTTGATTCGGAAAATCAAAAAAATATAACTTTATTTTCTCCATTCTTTTAAATGTAAATACTTTTGTTCTGTATTTTAAAAAAAAAATATTCACATTTTATTTTATTTATTTTTAATTTATTTATTTATTATATTAATTATAATCATGATCCGTCCCAAATAATTTTGGATCCTGACAATGCCCCTACTCATATTGTATAATTTATTTATCTTGATCGAAGTTGAAATATTCATATTATAGTCACTATTAATCCATAATTATTATAACAATATTAAAAATAAAAATAATTTTAAAAATAAAAATATACTGTTACGAAATGAAATATCTTTTTTATAAAAATATTTCAGGTCGATCGGATCAAAAATTTGAATATCTAATATTAATTAAAAAAATATTTTTCCTTTTTGCTGATACACTTTGGCCTATATAATCATGAACATCTGTTGAAGTCATCTATATATCATTGATTAAAATATGTGTGATGATGATTAATGATAAGATTATATCATTTAATATGTGTATATGATTATATAGAATAAAATACGTAGAATATTAAAATTATATATATATATATATTATTTATATGCGGAAGTGCCAACTTGGGAAATTTGAAGAGTTTCTTTTCTAAAAAATGGCAGTTATTTTTACGTATTCCAGTTTCCGAGTTCTCTTAGAGAAACACAAGGCAGAAAAAACTGCGGTTGCCGGTTGGACTTGGTCCCCAGTTAATTTATCATAAAAGTACAAGAATTTCTTAGTATATAAAAATTAGCCGTCATAAAATGAATTAGAAAAGTAATTGGGCTTCAGAATAAGAAAAGCCGACACTAACAAGTACTGTCAGATTGGACTCAGCACTTGCCGCCTGCCTCGTCGGTCTCAAGGAAGAATTCCGTTTTGGTCGTCGGAATTTACCTTTTAATCGAATGCTCCTTAAGCCCCTGTCAAATTCTATTAAATAAAAATGTAGACAAAAATTAAAAAAGCCGTCCATCGTTTAATAAATCTATCGGATGGATAATTAGCAACTAACTATTATACATTATAATAATTACATATTAATTTTTACATAATCGATTATGATTAAATATTATTTATTTTAAAATACAACGAGTATTATAAAATCTGCTTAATTTATTTTATTTATTAAAATATTATTTTAAATAAACTATGACTCTTTAATAAATAAAATCAACCTAAAAAAATGATACTATTAATAGAAGTTAACAATCAATTATTACACATTATATCGATTACTTCAATTTTTTATATAATCAATTATATATTTTACTCATTTAAATATTATTTTAATCGAATTATTATTCTCTAATAAATAAAATTAATATAAGATAATGACATTATTATACAAGCTAGCAACCAAATATTATAGCAACTCACAATCAACTACTATATGTTATAGTAGTAACTAGCCACCAACTGTTATACATTATAATAACTACGTGATAGTTATTATAATTTAAATTTTAAAATCTAATCCAAAAGTATTTCAAATAATTTACAAGGTAGCTATTGCAATTTAAATTTTAAAATCTGATTCAAGAGTATCTCAGGGAGTTTACTTTAAATGAAATGTTAATCTAACTTTAATTTGAGTCATAAATAAACTAAATATTTTTGAATAAATTTAATATTCAATTTGTATATTCGTTCAATACATAAGATCAATTAAATAAATAAATTTAAATAATTTATTAAACTAAATAAATAAGTTTGAATAAATAGGTGTTCGAGTCGTTAATATTGATGAACAATATTCGTGAACAATATTCATGAATAATATTTGTTAATAATATTTATGAATAACATCAGTGAATCATGTTCATCAATAAAACTCTTATCAATATACTAAATAAATATAAAAAATAAAGATGAATAAATAAGTTTATATTATCAAATTCAATAATCAATTTAATAAATTTAAAATATAAAAATTTCAAAAAATAAAAAAAAATTAAATCGAAAACTCGATAACACTTAAATGAACTAAACTCAAGCTCATAATAAAAATTAAGCTAAATTTGAATAATAATTTCAAATTTGATTAAGCTTAACTTAATTTAGTTAAATTATTAAATAAATTTAAACATCATGAAATTCTAACTTTAATTGAAAAGAAAGTGTCCAAATGAATGTCCTTTTAATTTTTACCCAAAATGTATTTAACTAAATTAAAAGAGACACTAAAACGGGGAAAAAAACTTTAGGGGGCAAAATGATAATTCTGCTTTCATCCGTTTGAATAATTTCAAATGTTGTGTGCGTGCTCGAGACTGCCCTGACCGTGATTTGCATTCGTCCCTGCACCCGGTGCAGACTGCGGGGCAGATCAAAGAGCAGCGGAAGCCCCACGAGATTCGTATTTCGTGCTGCCTGCCCGCTGCCCGTCTCCAACTTCCACCCCCCACGTTTTTCCTGCACAGCCCATTCCCACCGCCTTTGCACCGTTTCCTTCCTCTTTTTCTTCTCTGCTTCAAGGTCATCGCCATGGAGCTCTCTCTCTCTCTCTCCCTCTCTCTCCCTCTAGTGCTTCTTTGGTGATCATTGCATCAGCTTCCACTGCCATGGCGAGTGTCGCAGCGCTGGTGTTCGTGCTCCTTTCCTTCGCCGGCGGCGTCGTTTTGGCCAACCAGACTTACATCGTTTACATGGACTCGGCACTCCGGCCGGCGGTCCACCCAACCCACGGCGCCTGGTACGCGGCCCACCTCCAGTCACTTGACATCGACCCCGACCGCCACCTCCTCTACGCCTACTCTGACGTTCTCCACGGCTTCGCCGCCTCACTCCTCCCCCACCACCTCCCACTCCTCGTCTCCTCCCCCGCCGTTCTCCATTTCCATCCCGACCCCGTTCTTCATCTCCACACCACCCGATCCCCCCAGTTCCTCGGCCTCGCCTCCGACGCAGCTTCCGTGCTGCCCCGCCCCATCGACGCCGTCGAAGCGGCCTCCCGAGATGTTTTCATCGCTGTGCTGGATACTGGTGTCTGGCCGGAGGCTCCTAGCTTCTCCGTCCCCGCAGGCTTCCCTGAGGTTCCATCCCGGTGGCGCGGCATCTGTGAGGCTGGGGTTGATTTCTCCTCCTCGATATGTAACCGCAAGCTTGTTGGCGCCCGTAGCTTTGCTCGGGGGTTCCACTCTGCTGCAGCGGCTGCCGGGGACGGCAATGTCAAGGGGAAGCCTAAGGAGTACCAGTCGCCTCGGGACCGGGACGGACATGGAACACATACGGCGTCGACGGTTGCTGGATCCGCGGTGGCGAACGCCAGCCTCCTTGGGTACGCTGCCGGGACCGCCCGGGGCATGGCGATCGCTGCTCGGGTCGCTGCCTACAAGGTCTGTTGGGCTTCCGGATGCTTCGGGTCCGACATCCTTGCGGGGATCGAGGCTGCTATCGTCGACGGCGCCGACGTGCTCTCTCTATCCCTCGGCGGTGGATCCGCCCCTTATTTCCACGACACGATCGCCATCGGCGCCTTCGCTGCCGCGAATCGCGGCATCTTCGTCGCTTGCTCGGCCGGAAACAGTGGCCCCGGCCCCGCAACCCTAGCGAACGGCGCCCCTTGGATCGCCACCATCGGTGCCGGAACCCTCGACCGCGACTTCCCGGCTTACGCTCGTCTCGGTAACGGCGCGGAGTACACCGGCGTCTCGCTCTATAGCGGCAAAGGCACGGGGAAGAAGCTGATCCCGCTAGTGTACGGCGCCGGGAGCACCAACGCGAGCAAGCTGTGCCTCGCGGGGACACTGACCCCCGCGCGCGTGCGGGGGAAACTAGTGCTCTGTGACCGCGGGGTGAGCGCCCGCGTGGAGAAGGGGGCGGTGGTGAAGGCCGCCGGAGGGGCTGGGATGATTCTAGCCAACACGGCGGCCAACGGGGAGGAGCTGGTCGCCGACAGCCACCTGCTGCCGGCGGTGGCCGTGGGCAAGAAAGAAGGCGACTTGATAAGGCAGTACATCACCACCGACGCGAAGCCGGTGGGAGCACTGTCCTTCGGTGGAACAGTGCTGGGCGTGCGACCATCCCCGGTGGTGGCAGCGTTCAGCTCCAGGGGGCCGAATCCGATTTCACCGGAGATACTCAAGCCGGACTTCATCGGGCCAGGAGTGAACATCCTGGCAGGATGGTCGGGCGCAGTCGGGCCAACGGGGTTGCTCAAGGATGGCCGGAGAACTCAGTTCAATATAATGTCCGGTACGTGCTCGATTCGAGACTGTTTTCCATAATTCCACGAGTTCACCAATGCTCTTGATCCAGGAACATCAATGTCGTGCCCACACATCAGTGGAGTTGCTGCACTGCTGAAAGGTGCACACCCTGACTGGAGTCCGGCCGCCATCAAGTCCGCCCTGATGACGACTGCATATTTCCTCGACAACACCAAGTCTTCCATTCGCGATGCCGCCGGAGGCTCATTCGCCACGCCATTTGCTTTCGGCGCCGGCCATGTCGATCCACAGAAAGCCCTCTCCCCGGGCCTCATCTACGACATCGCCACCGATGACTACGTCTCTTTCCTTTGCTCATTGAACTACACCATTCCACACATCAAGGCCATCGCAAAGCGAAATGTCACTTGCCCGCGGAGGCTTTCGAATCCGGGCGACCTGAACTACCCTTCGTTCTCGGTTGTGTTCGAGAGGAAATTGAGGGTCGTGAAATACAGGAGGCAGGTCACGAACGTCGGCCCTGCGTCCTCCGTTTACCAAGTGAAGGTGACTGGACCCGACCATGTGGCTGCCGCGGTTAGGCCAACACAGCTCGTGTTCAAACGTGTTCATCAGAAGCTCAAGTACAGTGTGACGTTTGTATCCAAGGAAAGGGGGAAATCTACCGGCGAGGCGTTCGGTCGGATCACCTGGGCTAGCAAGCAGCACAAAGTGCGAACTCCTGTAGCATATACATGGAAGTCGTGAGAATTGATCTACACTACTCAATTGTGGTCTTTTCTTTCATGTTTCAAATCTACCTAAAGCTGCGCAGAACCAAAGAGTTTTTGGCAGAGAGAGAGAGAGAGAATGAAAAAAAGAAGAACCCAGGCTTCTTGTTGTTGGTTTTCACATGGTTTACTTGTTAGATTAATCTAAATTCTAGCTTGTTTTGCTTCACTGCACAAAGTGCGAACTCCTGCCTTAGTTAACCCCTAAATTAGACACTTGTGGCGATCGTTTCTTTCTCCCCGGTGTGTAGACAATTCTCAGGACCTTTGAACAGTATAGAGGGTGTTAAGAATTCCAATCTGCCTATGATGAGACAACAACATAATATGCCAGTAAATGCAAATGTGAACAATTTTCTTTTGTAAAAAAAAAAGAGAGTAGAAACTTCATATTTTCTTGTAATTCTTTGCAAAGCCTTGAAAATTGAGCCCAAAGATCTCTCTTTTTCTCTAGTAAACTTAAGGTTTCACAATATATTATTTATTTTTGCACTCATCTTTATCCGACTGAACAATAATTCTATTGATATTGCCTAATTAGCATGCTACACCACTTACAACTGGCCAAAAACAAAGCTGTTTCATCACTTCCCTAGTCTGATTTTTTTTTCCTAATCCACTTGTTTAATTATGATTACATCTTTCTTCCACATATCCACTGAAGCATAAAAGTATTGAATAATATCCCTTATATACCAGCTGCAAATTTACTAAATATTTGAGGATTCATCATCATCCAACCAAATTATAATAGTATGGAGAAACCCTCAGATAATAATTAAGTCCTCTAATTAAAAATTATAATGTATTATAATAAAAAAATCCTTGATTACAAAATAAATCTAAAAATATTAATCATCTAAATAAATCTTCATTAACACTTCTCGATTTATTTTGATAATCGATAAAAAATTTATATAAAACAATTATTACATCCATTAATTATTTTTTTTATATAATAGTACGAAAAAAACCTCCACACTTTGATAAACATACGATAACATTGTTGACTGACAACAGATCAACTACATTTTAATGTTACAAAGCTATCAAGAAAAAAAAGATGCAGGACGAAGGCCTACTTTTATTCTCTCTGCACATGCAAAAACAACTTTGATATCACATGATAGGATGAACAAATTAATACAAGTACAAAGCTAGATATTACAATAGAATTGTTCCTTTGGAACAACAAAAATATAGGCAAAGTTTTATTGATTTTTTTCTCCCTTTAATTAAACCACGTTCCAGAAGCATATATAAGGGAGCTCCTTTGCGTTGTTTTGGAAGAAAGCGATCCTAGCAATGTACAGCATCTGCACATGCAAAGCAAAGAGAGTGAATTCCACATTAACAATGAAATAAAATGATCAGAAGACATGTAGCGATATAACTCAAATAATATCCTACATAAAATATAACATAACAGCAAACTTTGTTAAATGTAACTACATAGCAGCAAACTGTTGGGCTAAGTATTGAGCATACAACGTGTTTGGATCTAGTTGTATCACACGAGTGTTCCTGAAAGGTTTTATAAATGATCCATGTTTCAGTGCCAACTCAAAGTGGGTGCCTGACATGAGTGAAGAGGTGCAGATGAAGAATCCAAATATAAGAGATGGGAAATATGATAGATACCCTAGCAAAATATATTAGTACGTGAAGAGCTATAATTGCTATGCTATTGAAACTTGAAACTGATTGTATGTCATTATTTACTCCTTTGTTTATCATTAATAGTAGAGGGCCAAAGGAGTAACAGACAAGAACTACGTGTAAAATGATAGCTATGCATCTTATGTTACCATGGAGGAGAAAAATTACCACTAATTGTTGGATCCACATAGTGGGATAAGGCTTGGTTGTTTTTGTTGTTGTTGTTGTTGGATCCACCAAGCGTACAACCCAAGGAGTTATATCTTAAACAACCTTTCACAATTTTTGAGAGCCTTTAGCAGATTTAGTAGATGAAGGACAAAAGAGCCCTTTACCCCTATATGCACTTCAGATTAAGCTAAGTCTGTCACTCCAAATGCTCCACCTCAATCTGTTCAAACCTATCTTCAACTTAACTCAGCCATGTGGACCGAACTATATTCAATTAGGACAACACAAACCAATTCATTAATTTCATGTGAGTTGCATCCAACTCAAGCAAACACAAGCAAATCTTCAACTACTTCAGGCCTAACA
This sequence comes from Hedychium gardnerianum, assembly GCA_038050645.1. Classification (NCBI taxonomy): domain Eukaryota; kingdom Viridiplantae; phylum Streptophyta; class Magnoliopsida; order Zingiberales; family Zingiberaceae; genus Hedychium; species Hedychium gardnerianum. The sequence goes on along the minus strand of JBBUKS010000002.1, from coordinate 10,580,555 downwards.
AGATCCTCATTTGGCAAAGTGAACTAGACTCCAAATTGCATATCAGACTTGCATCCAATTCAGGTGAACTCAAACAACCCTAAGCTATTTTAACCAAATTCGACCCTACTTGTACTCATCTAACTACGTTCTCCATTAAATCTGAGCTAAATCAATCTAATTGGCAGGCTTGTATGTTGTGAAATTACCATAACACAGACAATCAAAAAGTATATTGACCAGATTTCTTTCTGCAATCTAGATCCACCAACATTTTCTTGATTTCAGTTCAAGAGACGTAGGGAAGCGTAAAATCATGGGCAAGTCAACTATTCATACATTGGAAGCAAATTCAGTGGAAAAAATACAAAACCTTGATTGTGCTAGAGTAATCCAAACCTTTTGAAAGGCTTGAAACCTAATCAGTTGGAATGAAGCATGTATTTGTAAAACTCAAGCAATCATGCATTAGATTTGATTCTATGCAGAGTAAATAGAAGAAAACAAAACATAAAAATAAATTATGTTTATAAATAACTACAATGATGGCAAAGAATACCTTCTCATCTTCAAATATATCTCAACTATGTACATGGTAAAACTTCCCTGCAAAAATTAATACCATAAGCATTCATAAAAGGCATACGAGAAATAAAAAATTATTAGAATAAAGTACCAGAATGCTTGCACAAGAGAAGCAGGGCCAAGATCATCAAAATATGGAACTAGTCTCTCCATTGTTGATTCCTTCTGAACATACCATGAAAATATTCTATCTAAAAACAAGACTTCCATTTTGCTGCTGCCTCAAATTCTCAATTAGTTGATGATAAAAAGATTTCAAATCCTTCACATCATTGGTCTGCAGAAAAGCATATATCAATTAAAAGAAAGTACTTGAAAATGCTGCCATATAAATACAATCTACTTTTACAGCAAAATGAAACTAGTTAGATGAATCATCAAATACCAAAAGCTGAGACGTTAATGAAAAAAACACATGCCTATCCAATTCTATAAACATTGATGCTGTCCAAATCTCTGTCATGTTTGGAACTCCAGTTATATTCACAAATTTACAGTATGCCATACACCATGCATACAGCAACAAGAAGTTCATTGAGAGTTTCAACAGACAGAGACCTTAATATTAATCAGATAATAGAACCAAGTATTGGAATAATTATCATACCTGCAACTTTTCATAATATTGTTCTGCTAATTCATGTGGGCAATGAACTCCTTGTAGCCCACTAGACACAAAATGAATAGCAAAGTCCCTACCCAACTTCTCATACATTACTTTCTGGGCCAGCACGATTTCTCCAAAAAGGATAAACTGTTGCCAGGTATGTTGGAAAATAGTTTAGAAGGCAATTAATTAATGGTAACTACCATATATGCCCAAGTTTATGTATGGACATATAACATTAAAAATCACATTTTAAGGATGAATATAAATTTAGAGGAAAAGGCAAAAGGTAACTTACAAAAAGCAATTATCAGGATACAGAATGGTACAAATATAGTTGTTATACCAGAAAGGTCACAAGAGGCAACAATATTATATCCCATGTCAATACTAATACAAAATAATTGACTGGCATCAATAGGCACAATGAAGTTAGAATCCACATAAAAGTATGAAAGAGAAATCGGCTTATTGTACTTTCTTATTCAGAGTAATTGGAAAAAGTGGCATTCGTAACAGCTCTCTAATAAACCAATGAATACCACAAAAATCTAAAAATTTGTGAGAATAATATTAGACTTGCAATCAGAGCGATAAATCATTCACCTATTAGCATCTGGTGGTGGAATTATGTTAAATAAAGACAGAACAAGTTGCAAACAATCATCAAACCCTAATAGAACATAAAAGTCTATTGCACGTCTAGCTACAAGTTAAGAACCATACCGTATTTGCATCATGGAAATTGAATGAATTGTCAAGGACACTGTACAGACAACAATTGGTAGAAAAAATTTCAATTATAAAGCTGCGAAATCCAGGAACCTAAAAGAAAGTAACAAAATGATCAACAGATTAACAAGTACATTAAGACAGAATGTAGGTAGACGTGCTCAAAAACTTGGTAAGTGACGTACCACATCGCCACCATTATAATTAGTGCACCAGTCTTTTATGAGCTTCACAAAAATTTGTACGCACATCTACCAAATAATAACAATGACATACATGCATGAGGAGAGTTTTAGTATGGAGTTGATCACACACTAACATTACATGAAACAACACAGCAAAAAGAAGTAAAAGAACCTCCACTCACCTTCCTAAGAAGTATATCTTTGTGACTACAAGCAGTTATCAAAAGTAGCTGTATTATAACATCCAAGCATCCCCTACAACTTGGAGCAATGAAAACTGAGGAAAGATTGTGGTTTGCCATCACATGAAGGAAGGTAAATAATGTTCTCTGCAGATCTTGAAGTTCTCGCACTTCCTTAAAAATCAAGTAGACAAGGAATCATGTAAATAAACAGTACTCGTGTTAATTACAAAGTTTAACCGTAGTTAAAATATGATCAAATATTCAAAAATAGTTTCAATCCAAAAAAAAATATCAGGAACATAAGATTCCAGTTACTTAGGAAGACATCCTTTTTATTGTATATGTGGAGATATTATCATGATAACTCCATTGGAATTGCACCATTGAAAGATTATCTCCATCAACATTTTTATACTAAAGATTTGGGTGAACCTTCCTTGATATCGAAGTTGTTCACTCGAAAGGAGATATTTACATTTTCATAGTACAAGTACATACTCGATGTACTTGCAGAGGTTGGAATGTTGGGGAATAAACAGATAGATACTCCTATAGATCTTAATGTCCAAATAGTACCATGAAAAAACCATGAACTGATCCCAGAATAATGGAATAATTAACTGAACTATCTTACAATTAGCAAACCTGACATCTCATTTGTTGTTAGTATGATTCTGGAGAGTCCATGTCATGACCACTGGGTAGCAACCTTAGTAATGCTATAATACCTCAAAATACTCCAGATCAAGGTTATCTCAAGATCATGGAATATTGACGGAATCAGCTAGGTTTCTACAATATATTTGAGCCAACTTGTGTGTTATAAGCTAATGTGAACTATGTAGTTGTGAGGGTGGGTGTACTTGTAATATTCTCAATCCATTAATAATATAATGGTAGAAGGGAGCTACTTTGGGTAAGGAGGTCAAATATGAAACACCAACTACCTAATCATCCTTTGTTAGAGATTTCTATGTATAGTCTTGAGTGGGATTTCTATAGACAACTTTGAGTGAGACATTTGAAATTCATATTGGATTTAATGCAAGGTTCAACTTTTCAACAAAATGCACCACACTATAATACATGCATCAATTTTACTAAACAAAATATATCAGTTGCCATCAATCTCAACCAACATTATGCAGAATAGACTATTTAAAAAGGGTCAAACTTCAATACCTCTGTAATGCATCCAGGTGCTGCTGAAAATGCATCCTTTGGAAGTATTTCTATCAGTCGACTTGCAATAGCAGGAAATATATCTTCTAGTATGGGCTCTAAAGAAGTGGAGAATTTGCTTATTAGTTGATTGGCCAGTACAAGAAACTCAACCATGTCTTCTGGCTGCAAAAGCACCAGTTAAAGAGATTATATTTACTGAAAAGAAATTTTTAAATATATGAATATCTTCCTGCTAAATGATATGAACAATTAAACACCAAAACTACCACAAGCTGTCCCTCAACTATCAAACTAGAACTTGGGTACATGAACCTGACACCCTTATTGATTTCTACATAAAGAAAAATTCATTAATAATAAGTAGGTCAAGCTGCGGTAGGACACGTAAAAGAATAGAGCCAGTTTGTTATCAATAAAATATAAAGTTCAGTTCTATTTAGTTAGTAGGATTAGGAGAAGCTCGAGTCTTCAAATTTAGAAAACTTCAGACACAGAGACGAAGGTCTAGTTTGAAATTAACTGATGGTAGAAATCAATTAATTGTTGGAATATCATTACAATTATAATAATATATTAGAATAACATAAACATTAAATATTACACAACATTATCATTTATGCAGAAATTCAATTTTATTTATTAATTTATTTTAAATTATGCTCTTTTCCAGTATGCTGATTTGCATCATTTATGTTGTGTTATAATTTCCAAATATTGATGATGACATAAATCAGAATATATAAGTTCCACAGTGGCATAGTTTGTGTTGTTAGTGCTAGAATTTTGTTAAATGGAACTGGAAAGTATGGGGAAAATTTAGAGGTGAGAAAATATAGAAATAAGATTGATCCATGAAGAGTTATATTTTCTTAATATTTATGAAAAAATGTTTACTTCTTCATAAGTTAGAATCCAAGTTAATTTATTTTTCTTAATTTTCTACATCAACCTTCTACGATTGTACCATCCCAAATGTGATGATGATGGACACAACGACTTAGAGCAATTAGATAAAGTGAATAACCCAAGAAAAATCATCCAATGATGTAGAATACTTAGAAAAACAAGAGAATTAAATATTCAGAAGGCAGAGAGGTCAAGGCACCTCACTCTTCACAAGAAGGTGCTTTAGAAGCACAGGAAGGAATGGAAGAATAGATGCTCCTAATATTTCAACCATGCGATGAATGAATGATGTAATCTGCAACCACCCCAATTGTTACGTATTGAAGGACGAAAAGGGGCAATGCAAAAGTTTCATAAGTAACCTTGTTTCGCATAGCTCTAATATTTGGACATGAGAGAAGGATTTCCATGACAACACTCAATGTCTGCAAAATGGAAGGAAAAAAACTCTCAGATATATACCTATAAGGTCATGATTGAAATCAATCATCTTTCTTCAATTACATAAAACCAAATGTAGTTAAAAGAGTATGTATGTCTCACGCATTTACTAACCTTTTTAAACATAATTCCAATGGATGGGCAGCTACTCATGACAAGTCGTTCATTTAAACCCTGTTCACAAGGAATACAAACAAAGATAGAGATTTAGATTCATTCATATCAATCTACATAAAATATAAGCAATATAACCAACTTATAGTCTAAGAAATTTGAAAGCAATTTCTGCTGAATATATAATAAGTTCACAAGAAGGCAAATAAAATATGCAGGAACATAGATATCAAACCTTTTAGTTAATTCAATTTGTCAATTTGTAAAATACTTGTCCTTACCAATGGTATCATTTACGACACCAAACTTAATTGCTTGAATTGTCAGACATTATCTATAACATTGTTTGCATTTGATTAAGGAACACACAACAGTTAAAACACTTATATTAAATACTATATTCAAGGATATTTTGGTATTGCTAACGTTAACTTTCATATGTATGTTTTTAGTGATAATAAACTGAAATCCTTACATTCTAATCCTTGTATCATAAGTCAAAATTAAAACATCCAAATTAATTCAAACTAACCCTCACTAAAAAAGTACACAAAATCAAATATTTCTGCAAAAGATCAATGAATTATAATAACTTACAAACCCAAACTGTTTTTTTTTTCATTTCTAAAAGCAAAAGCACCAAAGGAGAAAAAACTTCTTAAATTTTTTGGTTTTCCTTTGAAGAGAATCTCCATAATTTCTGAAATCTTGATATGTTAAGAAACAAATCATTAACCAGAAGATACTGTGATATGTAGATTATACATAAAAATTCAATAGAATAAAAAAAACCTTTTCTAGACATCTGATTAACAAGTGTTCACCTATCACAAATTATGAGGAACAATCAACTTCCATAATTATTAACAAAACAGGAAGAATATTTTCATTCTTAATATTAGCAGTGCTATAAAGCAGAAAATTTGAAAAAATGGAGTTCTTACTGCTCACAGAAAAATGCATATCAACAATTTAGAATGCAAAAGACCACACCTTGCTTAAAGCATTCAAAGCCATAATAATTTGCTGGATGGTTGAAACTTTTGCTGAAGATTCTTCCAAGCCATGTGCTTTGGCATCTGAAAGAAGCCCCTTGAGCTGGATAAGACAAGCATTAGTCAACTTTTAGTTATTGACTAGATGGTGTCAAGTAATTATGAAAATCAACCAGAAAATGGCCAAGAAAAAAAAGGAATTTCTCAGGTTCCATTTTAACCTTTTGATAAAGAGAGTCAAGAAGTGCTGCCAAAAACTCAGATTGCTTTTCTAGGGAAACATCTTCCATGCCAATCAATAATCCAATTGCCTATAAACCCAGAAAAGAAACAGGCAAAGAAATGAGAAGTCGTATCAACAAAATGACATTATAAAGAGAAGATGTTTTGACGCTGAGACCTCAAATGTTTGGCTACCATCTTCAGAACCTGAAAACTTGAGATCTTTAGTAGTCCAATCTGAATTTGTGAACTGAGCCACAATATCATGTAATCCCTGCTTCGTAATAAAATAGAATAAACATGTGAAACATCATCAATTAAAAAAATCCATAAACATGAGAAACAATACCATCACAGAAGAGGGTACATACTTGCAAAATCAAGTCCAGATAAGGCACAAGCCTAGCTTTCAGTAATTTGACAGCTCTCATGAAAAGATAACTTGCTCGTCTACTCACATTGAGATTTGGATGGCGTATACCTCTTTCATCCAAGAAGACAGCCAGCACATGAGGTATATATTGAGGATTATGTTGCACAAACTTCATAAATCTTGAGACAGTCTCAAGGTAAATCAGTGCAACAAGTCGATGATTATGGCAAGGAAATCGTGCTGAAAGGAGCATCTGCACCAACTCACCCAACAAACCACTGCCAGTTTTCATTGCTTCTTCTTTTACTGTCTCACCCAACCGGTAGAACAAAGTGAGCATGGCTTCCACGTCCTCCACGCTACTACTTTCAGAAGAAGACAAGGCTGTAAGTACTAAATTTTGAACAAAAAGCTGGGTGACACTGGGTGTAACACGGCAAATGCTACAAAAGAGTATTAGTAGCTCCTTTCGATGTTCTTCCATCTGATCCTCCTCTTCTTTACCAATTTTATCCGGGATATCAAGATTGTTTCTGTATATAGGATCATAGAGTATTTGCACTCTAATAGCTTCAAGTATCTGCCTAAGGTACATTGCGTGCTTTTCAGAGGGGAACTTCAAGGTGGTCACATAATCTGACAGAAAATCAACAACATTACTCGATTCCATTTCCTCACTTTCTTGCATCACATACAAAACAGAAGGCAAAGCTTCCTCAAGAAGATTGAGAGGTGAATACCCATCTACGTCTGCAGAGCCCAACTTCTTGTAGCATTCTAGTGCCTCTGCAGCATAACCAGTGACCAAAGCTGGAACCTTCTGGACTAAATCAGGGTTAGCAAAAACCCTACTTAATGGTAGACTGGAGAGAAGCGTTATTTTCTGGCGATGATCCATTCTCTTAAGAATGATTGCGAGAATGCAACTACCAGAAGCAGCCCTGAGTTGATCAGTTGAGCCAGGGGCGAGAATGAGGCCGAAGAAGAGGGGGACGAATGCGTCATTGGCGACCAGACCAATGTCGATCCATGTGATGTAACGCCGCATGGTGTCTAGGGCGAAGGCGGCAAGGGAAGGGTCCGAGGAGTGGTAGAGTGACACAACGTCGAACCAGTGGCGAGCAATCTGGGGGACGCATTGTTGGCGCATGGTGTCCTTAACCTGGGAGGCAGCGGCGGCCTCCTCAGGGGAGCGGGGATAGTCAAGACTAAGAAGGTCCTCATCCAGGGCAGCAAGAAAGCGAGCAAACATGTCGATGGCAGCGGGATCAGCAGCAGGAGGGAGTACGCAGAGGAAGGGGTCTGGCAAGGAGGACGCAGGGTACTCGAGGCGGATAAGGGCGGCGAGGGCCTGGGCGAGCTTATTCCGGAGAAAAGGAGGGGAGGCTGCGGGTAGGGGGCGATCAGAGGCGAGGGAGAGGAGGGCGGGGCGGAGGAGGGAAATGTCAGCGGGCGGAATGGAGGCGTACCGTAGGAGGATGACATCGTGGAGGGCCTGAAGACACCAGAACTGGACGAGAACCAGCGGGGAACGCTGGAGTCGGTCGAGGCAGAGGTGGATGACTGCCGAAGGGTCGGCTTTTAGGCGATCACAGAAGGCCATCGCCTGAACGCGGAGCGCAGGATCTGCAGCACTAGGCTCATAACAGAGGTGTATCGCCTTCTCAAGGTCGTCCATCGGCGCCCTCTTCGCTAGCGCTCCGCCGCAAACCCTAGCGATGGATCGGCTCGATGAGCGGTTATTTACCGGGAAAAAGGAATAGGGAGGGATCAATCGGCTTCCGGCGGCTTGTTACGAAGGCTCAAAGTGCTGTGATTTTGTGGATTTTACAGAGAGAGAGAGAGAGTAATCAGCATCGGCGGCGGCGGCAACGAGCATGAAGACGACGGTGACAGCGGACGGAAGAAGAGAGTCGAGGGTTTTAAGAAGACATGCGAGGGTATATATAGAAGTGAAAACGACGGGGGACTGCCGAAAGTGAAAGGGGGGAGAAGGATGAAAAGAGCAGAGCATGAGGGCTGAGAGGGGAATTCGATCGAGTCGGTTTCTGCGGACGGAACGTGGTCTCTATCTGCGGCCGCGGTAGTTAGAGTGTGAACGAATTGGGCCTTCAGTTAGTCGGCCTTTTTATAAAATACTAGATGCTCTAGTTACCATCTGTCCGGTTGGTTGAAACGGACACGCTGGAAAATAAAGGAAAGTAATTTACTAATCTTGTTTTGAATTTGCACGCCGAGTTCGAACTAATTCAATCTTGATCCCCACCTCGTTGCACAAAAGAACTCCATCTATCCAATTCCAAAGGAACCATTTGAGAATAAAATCTCTCTCATTTAAATAAATTATTCGATTATCATAATTTATTTTTTCATGTCATTATTAAATAAGTAATCCTATACAAACAGGGTATAGTCAAAATTTTGAAATAGAAAAAATTGAAAAATTAAAATTTTAAACTAGAAATCATTATATCATTTTCAATATATCATGAAAATTTTATAATATTTGATTTTTTTTAAGAAATCAAATCTATTCTATATTAATTTATAGAGAAAGAAAATTATGATAGAATTTGAATAAAAATAATAATTAAGTGAACTTTAATAAAATTTTAAATTATATACATCTACATATATAAAAAAAGTTTATGGATCTTTAGTAAGCCCTTGAGCACAGGCAAACTCATATATACCGTACGCCCCCTCACATAAAACAATTAATTTTCATAAATACTGTGATTTTAATATTTGGAAACTCTGCTTCTAATCATTCAATGTGTCAAAATGTTTCACTACAACTGCCTCTAATAATTCCAATTTTGTGATGAACGATTCATCGATCGAGTATCAATTTTTATAAATTAATAAATAAATTTTTTATAATGGATGGTTGTTCTAAGAATATTAGACTGATAGATTACTCATTACGAGTACTTTTTGATTTATCCTGATGATTAATAATTTTTTTTCATAAGATCAAGACGATCACCTCTAGAATTAGTCCGTATAAATTATATATTTGATGTCAACTAAAAAAAATTAAGATATACAACATAATCTTTTCTCTCTTGTTAAAATAGAGATATTTTTCTTCTATGAAATGTTAAATTTGATATGTTGAATTGTTTGGCGGTTCGTTGTGAGCACTTTCGAATTAATTCTAATGATCTGTGAAATTTTTTCACAAAATTAAATTAATCATTCTTAGGATTATTCGGCCGGAAAAATAGAATACCTTGTAGTAGTTAAAAAAATAAAATAACATAAAACTTTAAAAAAAAATCACTAAGAGCATACCTTAATCTTGTCTAATCCTTTAGAGACCTTTAAGTAATTTAGACACTTATTATTTGAAGAAGTTTTAAGAATATTTTTGTTAAACCTTTTTAATCCCAAAGCTCCCGAAGGGTATATAGAAACAATTCCAATGGCTCATTTTTACCTTCATATAGTTGATTATATGTCTATTATCACCAGGTTTCTTTTTAATCAACTTTTTTTTTAATATAAACATTTTATTCAGTGAAATTTATTTGATTTAATATCCGCTGATATTTAAGATTTTACACATAATCTTTTGTGTCAAATTGTAATCACAATACAAAAATTAAGTCAAATTGTCAGAAGAGGAAAAAAAAAACTTCAGCTTTAAAAATCATTTTGGGAAAATTTACAAATCCTCCAAATAATATAAAATGCTCCACTCGTTTTAAATATCGAGCAGGCAAACTCATAGAAGATGATCATATTGGCAAGCAACACCAATATATGAGATTAAGTAGCTACTTCTAAGGAAATTTTAAAAGTTTTCGATATGTAAAAAAAACGGCTTAACGTTTTCGTTTTATTAAACAGAAAAATAAGTATGGCCACTGCAAGTCATCAGCACAGAGAAACAAATAAACATAAACTAGCTAGCTACATAATCTGCAAGTCACAAGCAAAGCTCAGTCAAGTGAAGAAGGTGCGATTCATGGACATATAACTAGATCGATAACTCATGGAGTCGGAGAAGAGCCACCAAAGAAGGTGAAGTGATAGAAATAGAATCGACAAGCCATGGATTCAAAGAGCCAAGGGTTTCTCGTACAGAAATTGAAACAAGAACAAAGCTTTTGTCAATGGAAGATTTCGGAAAAGGATTGAATCGTATTATATCTATTGTACACAATTTTATCTTACATTTTAGAAAAAACTATTTTTACTAAAACCTATAACCTCAAGGTTACATTAAAAGCTCCCCTTCTAACAGTTTCCCGCCCATTCGTGTTCAAACTCACAAAAAAACAGATAACAACAAAAGCAACTTAAAAACAATCAATGCACAGTTCAAAGCAGCAAAATGCTTCAAGGTTCCGATTCCAAATTCCTTACCATAGCCGTTAAGCTGCTTCCGCCCCAACGTTCGCAGACCAGGAGGGTCCATCCATCTCTTCTATATTAACCGCTTCTTCCCGTTTCCGACTCCAGCCAACAAGTCACAGCCAACGAAGAAGAAAGAGATCAAGCAAAATGACTTCTTCTTCTTCTACTACTACTACTACTACTGACGCTCATGTGAAGCTTAGGAGCTCATTTTCGCCGTCGCCGTCTTCGTCTTCTCTTCACGCCATCCTCCTCTCCTGCCTCAACCTGCTCCTCCTCGTTCTCGCCTCCGCCTCCTTCGCCCCTCTTTTTCTCCTCCGCACCTCCCCCACCTCCTTTGGTTGGACCCTCTTTGCCGTCTCCTCCTCCACCGCTCTCTCCGCCCTCCTCAGCCTCCTCTCCTCCCACCTCACCCGGCCCTGCTTCGCCGCCCACCTCCTCCTCGTCCTCGCTGCATCCGTCGGCCAGGCTCTAGGCTTCCTCACGCTCCTCCTCCGGCCCGGGCCCAGCCTGCGCTTGCTAAATTCAGCCCGTGGTGCGCGGGAGCAGCGGGCGCTGGCCCGAGTGGAGGCGGCACTGTTGCTGGGGATGTTCCTGATGCAGTCGCTAGCGCTGGTCACGGCCTGCACATTGCGACAGCGGTGGGTGCGGCAGTTCGAGGAGATGGAGGCCGATAGGGAGGCGGCGGCAGGTAGGCGGAGCCGGCGGATGGCGCGGGTGCAGGAGGAGGCCATCGCCAACGCGGCGGCCGCGGCCAGGGAGCTCGAAGAGAAGTTGAGGAACAAGAAGGGGCAGTGGGTGAAGAATGATCTGGAAGGCAGGAAGATCTCTCCCATTGATTTCTAATTACTGTCGAATTAGTTGATTTCTAATTACTGTGACTACAAGCACGAATTGTGGTGAATTGTGAACTCTATTACAATATGCAAAATAACTATATGTTGTTGCAGATCTAATGCTGATTAGTCAGCCAAGTTAGCTTGATGCAAAAGCTCATTTTTGGTCTGAAGACTTGAAAACTATAAGCTGTTTCCAACTGCTCCCTCACCCTCCCTCAGATAAAAAAACAAAGGGGGATAAAGAAAGAGAATCTACAGTTGCTGCCATAAGATGGTTGTGAATGAATGAGCCAGTAACTTTTGGATGATGCCTTCTCAGTAACGGACTTTTACATTATGGAATCAATCAGTAAGGAAGAATCTTCAGATCTGTAAACTCAGCAAGTGTTTGTTTTCTGCTACTAAACGACGATCGGCCTCTGGGACAACCTGCAGGGGGTGTACAATGCGTGTAAGGATTAAGATGGTGACAATCAAAGGTTTGCAATGACAGCACTCGATGTATACCCGAAATCCCATCTGATCGTAAAGCTTTTGAGCCCCCCTGTTATCTCTGTACACTTGCACAAATATCTGCTTGATACCTGGGATGAACAAGAGCTTCATATCAAACCTCCTTAGAAATCTACAAATAAGCAAAACTAGATGAAAGCTCATGATGCACCATATGTAGTGGCTGCCTCATTAGCTAAAAGTAGCATATTTGTTGCAATGCCTTTGCGACGATAATACTTGGAAACACATATATCAGAAATGTAGGCATATTTTGGTTGATCTGCTCGGTAGATACTGCAGGATGCAGGTTGTTTTATGCGCTCCTGGTGAACAATTTAAGCACCAACTTATTAAAGGAATTTAACAAAGGAAGAAAACAAACAAGAAACAACATAATTTGCATACTAGAGGAAATGTTTCTCCAACCAACAGTTGTCGTATGCTTAAATCCAGAGTCCCGATAATGCTGCTCAGTGCAGTGCGCTTAGAATTCTTATCATCCTTCTTTACCTGCTACATGATAAAGCAGAAACTATGGGGAAACAATTGAATGGGAGGGATACATTCCACTTGAAATAAATGTGCAAGGAAGCACAGCTATCTAAATTAGATTTCACTTGGCTCCGAGTCATATAGACTACTATGTTTCAATTTAGATGAGCTGGAACAATGGTAGATAGGAATACATATGCAGAAAAATAGGATGTGGCCACAGAACAGAGATTACGTTCGAGACCAGGAACAAACTAAGTGCCCAAAATATAGCATCTAAAATGAGTTTAAAATATGCTTCAAAAGTAGGGGGGAAAATATGAGTGCTCAAAAAAGGCACAATAAAGAAGAAACAAGAGGCAAAGTAAGGATCACATGAAGAAGGTGAAACGATCAAAATTTCTTCTTGCAAATGAGGAAAATACTTTATGATTATCAATAAAATAATGTTTATGTAAAGGTGATGAAATTTTCATCATATAGCCACTCCAGTATACTGTATATTTGATGAGTAAACTCTATATGACACATCTTCAGTCCATGAACGTGAGTGAGGAGTGGAACAAACTACAAGACATAGAAATACATGACTTGCTTGTTTGGCATATTTGCGAATTAGTTTCTCAGTTCTTTAGGACTTCAATTTGATTTTAGGCTATGAGCAGTATGGTGATTCCAAGATTTTTCATATCCATGTATCTTTTTATAGCTAGGTTAGGTTTTTTTCTGTTTGGCCCTAGGATTAACTTTACTTGTATTAGAAGTGGCCCTATTCAGTCCATGTGGTTGCTTGAACAAGCTTCTCAAGCATAAATACCAATCTATTTTGCAAGTATCTGTATTGTCAATTCAATATCTAGCAAGAATTTAAAAAGTATATACAGATAGTACACAATGTAGTCATTGCATAATGTATATGTGGTCTACAAAACACATATTTGGGTTACATAAATACTCATGTTTTAAAAAGATTACATTGCTTAACAATATTATATAACATCATGAAAATGTGAGTTTAAATCCATTATATAATATATTAAATTAGTCAATCCAAGCAATCACTACAAACAAATGAGTGTGTGTGCATGTGCGCTTCTTGTTTGTTTATTTAGCAAAATTGGTCCAATCAAACCGATATAACATGGACATGATTTGAATTTAAACAAAATAGACTCGGGTTTAGTCTACATAGTCCTTATGCTTTTGTCAATTGATCCCTCACGCACTATATAAGCCTATCAGCCTGCACAAATGGAGTAGGTGAAGACTTTTTATAGTAAGAATTTCTAATGGTATAATACACTGTTAAATATTCATAAATCATAGCTGACTGATGATCACTTCTAATGATTTGTATAAATTGTAGAACTAATCTTAGGTTCTAAAAGTCACTATACCGCAACAATGCAAATGCATTTCTCAGCTTGTTGTGCGCTGCACCTCTTCTTGATTGCATCAAACTCCTGCATCAGATTATATTAACAGCATAAATGGTTTTCCACATGGCACAGCTGAGGTCATACTTAATTAACATGTAAATTCAAATGCCCAAAAGAAATATGATATCTATTGTTTAAGACATTGGGGTAAAATGATGATCTAGTACCTTAAATAGATGGCTATATTCTCACAACCAACTGTAGATATCTATGTGAATTCTGATTTGTCAGTATTGATCGATTTCTATATTATAAACTTGTTAGATAATTTAACTACCCAAATGCAATCCAAGCCCTTTGCAAAAATTGAGAAAAACAAAGTGACTACTGTTTTTGTAAAACAATAAAAAAGCTAGCCTTTCCTTATATTGTATATCATAGACGAGTAAAAAAGTGTTCAACTGTGTTTATCTCAAATAGTGCATACAAAAGTATATTCCTCATGTGTCGTCTAATTCTTTATTTACTTGTGATACTGGAAGTGAATGAAACTCAAAACTAGTTCTTTTGCTTTTTCTTTCTCCTTTGAAAATAAGAATATGTACTGTATTGACAACCAGCAGAAGTGCTTGTGAAGTTCATGTTAAAAAAAAGACACAGAAAATCAAGGGCAAGCCAATAGAAGTGACAGTAATAATGTTATCATGCCAAAACTAGTAATTAATTAGTTCAAATTAAATTCAAACGTACAATTCTGCATATATTGTCAATGAGGTTCACTAGCTAATTTCTGGAAAAAGAACACGCACATTACTTGATGTAAAAATTCCTAAAAAGTATGATGTGGGTAATTGTTGGATATGCCATATCCCATCGTACATGTCAAAGAAACTGAAAATCATACCCGTTCCTGCTTCAAATCAATTACAATTATTAAAAGAACTACAGATAAATGAAATAAAATGTTATACTCAATAACCAATTAGAGTAAATTAATATATGTTCATACAGAAAAAAGTAACTTTCAGGCATAGCAGAACATGTAACAGAATTTATTTGTATCTTCATCCACCATGGGCACATCGACCTTCTTGATTGAGATTTAAACATATCACCTTTAATAACCATCCTAAACTTAGCTTCTCCATTTGAGCCTCATTATTTAGTATTTTCATCTTCCTAAATTTTTCTATCTCTAAAAATGTTATAGATTATCAGTGAAATGGTGTTTCCAAATGCCAAAAGATGTCAAAGTCATCAATTGCAAAATAATTCATACCTTATTTGCAAATTGTCTTTTATAGATATCAAGAGAGCTGCAAAAATTGGATTGCACACACACATACACAAAAATCCAATATTAGAATTCAGTTGCATACCAAATTTTTTCAAAAAAATCAATAGTGGAAAGACAAAAGAAGGACAAAGTTAGTTGCAAGAATGCAAACCGAACATCTGAAGAGTTCTCCCAATGACATTCGGCCCTTATCCATGCTGCCGCCTGCAACGAAAACAACAAAGTTAGGCATCTTTAAAAAAGAAAACCTCAAAAATTGGAGGGGGAAAAATAAACAGGCGAATGTACCAATGGCGTTCATCGCCTAAAATCTAAGTTTGAGCTCACCCATAGTTCTTCGTTCAGAAGGGCCTCCCGTGCAATAAATCTTCCGAATGCTCTCTTATGCCTCCAGTTTCCTTCTTCATCCGAAGGCTGCGGACGGTCGAACCGAAAGTTCGATCCGTCGCACGAAGCGTCGATTTTAAGAATCTTCGGCACCAGACTAGATTGATTAGAAGACATCTCGAGCTGCGGAAACTTTGGGGACCTATGGAAGCTGCCGGAATTACCCTCGTCTTTCTCAGCATCGGAGGATGCCACAGATCCATCTTTCCTAACAATTCACTTTGAAAGATTAGGACCCTAAAAAAACTGAATCAACCAAAGGCACGGAAGACAAAGAACAAGAAGGCAAAAGAAAATTGGGAAGAAGAGAACTCCATCTCGGTTTCGCCGTCAACACGATAAACGAGGAAAAAAGAATCTCTACCGTATCGATAAGAATAATCCACTCACATAACCGCAAAGACGCATGTCTTGCAGGGCTTGCGTCGATCTTGGGTATGGAAGGGTGAAGATCGCCGGAGACCCGACAGTGGAGCGGCCACTGCTGTCATCGATCTCGCAACACGCGCAGCTCGAAGCAACGAGACAGGTTGAGTTGAGAGAGAGCAAGAGAGCGGAGAGAATGGTAGAAAAGTCACGCCGCCGCGGGCTGGGAAAGCTGTTTTCGTCTTTATAAATGAACCGTCCATCATTATCCATTTATTTTAGTATTTTCACTATTTTTCATCCAAATGCATTTATGATTTGAAATAAAATAATAGTCGTTAAAGATTTTGAATATATTGTTTAGGATAATTGTCGGAGTAACACAAATCTCACACGTAAGACTTTGTCACTCCATGCCAAGTGTATTTCCCTTTTTATTTTTCTATATCAATTCTAAAATTAATAGTTATTTTAATTAAGGTATTTGACTGTTTGATTAATTTTAAACACGATTAATTTAATTTTAAATTTTTTATTATTAATTATTAAAATAAATACAAAAAATACTCATATTATTAGACACTTATAATCGATCTCGCTCTTCACTAATAAGAGTCATGCTTTACCTTAATACTAAATCATGATAGAAGATGAAATATTCATCAAAATGAAAAAAATAAATCATAAAAATTAGTCTGGCTAATTAGAATAATGACCGGTGTATAAAAAGAATAGAAATCTAATTATTAGTCAGGATTTAATTCTTAAACTTTATGATGATAATATTTCATATATTAATCATCAATCCACTTTATAAAAACACCTTAATATTAAATCATGACTTATACAATGATCATTTTATTAATGGATCAAGCTCATGGATAATTATATTTCACATATTTCATTAACGTTCCATACTTTTTCATTAAATAGAACATAAACCAATCAATTGACAATTGATCCACGATAAAAATCCACCAAATATCTTTACTGCTACACCAGCCCAAGGAATCCTCACAAGCATAAATGAAATAATAAGTAAATAAAAAATTTTAAAAAATAAATCTCGAAACTAATGAAACATAAATTTTTATATTTCATATAATTTATCTTTATATCTACTTATTTTTTTAACCATCATGATTTATTTTTTTTATATTAATTACGAGATGAATCAATAAAAACACTGAAAGCGAGAGCTCCATCAGCCCGGGGGCAGTATTCTTCACTATTGCATGTTCACTTTCTCTCCCATTGGCGATTATAACGCTTATTTTGATTCTCGGGTTTGTATTGCAGTGTAAGATCATCTTCAATCATAATCATCAAATTCGATATAATTTTCACATCAAAATAACGTAATTTCAATACTAAACATAATTTTAACTCTAACTCATTTATATCATATCACACCAAAAAAATATATTTCTTAAAATATTCTATTTATCTTATTCATAATTTAATTATCAACATACATTCAATTGCACATCAAGAAGAAGAATCTCAAACATCTCCAATACAGGGAGAAAGATCACAACTCAATCAATATCAAGATAAAAATCAAGAATTTCAAAATTCTACGAATATTTTCGATCAATTTCATAATTATTTTAGCGAAATAGAAAATGATCCTTCCGAATATGAGTATTATAATATTATTGAAATAATTTTAAATTAATATGTACTTTATTAATATCATTTTTATTTGTAATTATTTGTTAAGTTTAATATTACTCGTATTTTTAAATTTTTATTAGTAATATTTTAATTTAATGTTGTTATTATTTTTATTTTATATATCAATGTAATTGATAATATATTTTATATTTATACTATAATTTTTTTAAATATTTTATTATATATATTTTTATAAAATTAGTAATATAATTTATAAATATAATTATAATTAAAATATATTAAATAAATTTTTTTTAAAAAATAATTTTAATAAATTAAATCTTTATAAATATATATAATAAAATTAAAATATACTACTAAATCTACTTAATTTAAATTTATAATAAATAATTAATTATCTTATAAATATAAATAAAATAAAAAAAATATATTATAAATTATTTATATAATAATATAAAAATAAAAAAATAAAAATTCTCTTTACACTAAATATGATGTTATACTATTTATATACCAAAGATGTTATACTATTTATAAATCAAAATTTAAGGTAAAAATTTGATATATGAATTGAAATGATTTAGTATTATTTTTAAATTAAATTTAATATTTTGATGTATGAATTAAAAATGCGCTGAGGCTTCTCTCGGATATGACTTTAATGTCCTTTCAGTTGAAAGAATTCATGATTTTTATCACTGCATAACAATTTAAAGCAAGCAGCAATCCAGAATCATTGGGACGACAAAAAATGACAATCTTGCACATGAAAAGTCCAGCTCGATTTGGTAGCATAAATTATGTTTGCATAAGTCAGGAAATTAAGGACAAAATACACTGCCTTTATTATGCAGATCACCAGCAAATGGTTGGAGTCAACCTGCAAGAGGAAGAATGTGACACTTTCATTAAAAAAAATTGGATTATTCCTACAATTTAGAACAACTCGAGAATCATTCAATTCTTACTCCTTAAGAAATAAGAACATGTTGTAATTGATGGATCATATGTAGATTTCAAGTAGCAAGTCATTGTTGGGAAACTTTGGACTTTTATCTAGTCACTTCAACTCTGTCTGATATTGATAATGGAACACTACAAGCCAAGACTCATGACTCAACATCCTTATAAACCACATGTACTTTTTTAAAAATAGATACTTTGGACTCTTAGAACTGCATGGCTCAACATCATACACGTAGTGAAGGCTTCAAGCACAGAACTTGGTAGATATGAACTAGTATCTGAAGAAAACTAGAACTTAGGCAGTCAACTCAAAAGCTTAGCTAGTAGATTTCAAACTGCTTGAGAAACATTATAGGCTGATTACAATATTTAAATTTCAAAGTAACAAAAAATCGAACAACTCAACCATTAAAAAGTTGAAGGAAAGAAACAGAGAGAATCTATTGTAACAACTAATCACAATGTCCCCAACTGCTTCCAAAGATCTTTTCTAGCAATTGAGCTTCTTCCAAGCAGTATCACTTGTCAAACCAAGAAACCACATTGGCAAAAACCTGAAGACCTATTATTTCTTGGCCCATAAGTAACTGCTTGACATTTTGACCTTGTCCCCTTTTGATTAAACTCTTAGTTCTTTTACAGTTTTACTTGTGCCACAACACACATCAAATAGTATTACTCTCCACCTATCAGCCCTTCTACCCTTTATACTTCACATTTTTCCCCCCAAAGGCATTCCGATCCCTACCGACCACAAACATGAAATATGTTTAGCTTATACAAGTCACCAAAAAACACACAAGGCTGAAAAGGAGATTCAACCTGCCATAGTTATTTTTTTTGTCTTGTCAAAAAAGATCCTCTCATCAACCCGTGTTTAAAACTTGAAGATAGGATGTATCAAGCCCATAGTCTCAGGTTGGCAAAAATGCAGTGGTCCATGATAAAGATGTCAAATTCAGCTGACTGCCCATAGCCCATAAGCTATAGTTTGTAATTTTTTTAATATAAACCTTTTTTATATCTAAAACAACTTCAAAATCTACTGAAAAGTATTTGTTAAATTCAGTTTCTTATTATTATTTTATAATTATTTCAATATTACTATACTATTTCATTATTAAGTTTGAGCCTGAGGCAGATGTGCCAAGGTCATGCCGGACCTGGATCGCCTCTAGTCGTGCTGGGCTAGATACAAATCGAGTAGGTTGGGCCATTTCGAGCCCAGCCCATGCCTGTGAGAGGAATACTTCCTTTCAAGTCATCAATAATTTGATACGAAGTGGCCTCCACCCTACTCCTACATGGTATCCAAAGCAATATGTCCTCTTTGGAGTTAGAATTCAAGGGAGTAATGAGCCATTTCTTCCCTTCAGTACCATGTGTTTAAGTGAGACGCCAAGAGACTCCCAAGTCCCACGTGGTTAAGTGAGATGTCAAGACATTACCAACAAAGAATCTTCGCATTTTGGGTTACCTAAATCACTTCACATTTTGGATGCCAAGACATTACTATAACCTCCCCTGCCTACCTCCATGCCCACCTAGTGTATTTTTTTTTTCCACTTCCTTTAACCTAAATACTATAACCTCCCTAAGCCCTAAGCCCTAAAAAAAAATTACACTAGGTGGGCACGAGAGTTGGGCAGTATATCAAATGCCTTACCTACATTATTTAGATCCCTAAACTAAAGTTCTATTTAGTGTATCTAGCTCCTCACATCTTGACTAAGTGAGAAGAAGAATCACCATAGAACAAAGGTCAAAGAACATGGCCTTCTATGATTCAACTCCTAATAAGATCAAAACAAATGAAGAAAATAACTATATAGTGCACCCGATAAAATCAATATTAATCAAAAAAAATCTAATATAAAGAGTTGGAAAATAAGCCCAACTATCTTAATATCAATATTAATTAGGAAAAATCTAATCTAAAAACTTAGAAAATAAATGTAGTTACATTAAAACTTTAAGCCATTACTCTAACAAGTCTTTGTTAGTCTATGTTGTGGGAGGCTAGCTTATGATTTATAAATATGACATTGAATTAAAATGAAAGTGATTAACAATATATTGGTCCCAACTATCTGAAATGTCTGTATTACTTAGGAAAAATCTAATTCAAACACTTAGAAAAGTAAGCGCAGTTAGCATTAAAATTTTAAGCCATCACTCTAACAAGTTTTTTTTAGTCAACATCACTGTAATAAGTCTTTGTAAATCTACGTTGTGGGAAGTTGAATTATAATTCACAATAAAAGGATACGGTGTTGACCTAAGGCTGCCAAGCAATCCTTTTTCACTGCAAAGTTGTTTCTCAAGAATAAGCATTTGTTAAGTTGCTGATAGAGGTTGCTTCAAACTCCAATCACAAAGTTTGACCAGTTTTATGCTAGTCTTTTATATGATCAAAACTTTAGTTCTTCTCAGACCAATTTTGTTCAAGATCATTTAACAACTACAACTAGAGAGGATTCAAAATATTTAATCAATTCAGAATAATTCCAGAAACATGTACCACCAATATAAAATTTTGCTAAGGAAATTATTTCTTTGCTCAGTTGTATCATAAAAAGGTGGAGTTTAGAATGAACCTCTGTGGATTGAGGGCGAAGGAGCATCAAAGGTTAGCAGCAGTTGGAGGCGGAAGCACAAAATCAAGCACGATGAAGCTCTCCAGGAGCGGCCTGACCTTCTCCTTCACCGAATCTACCAAATCCTTCTGTCCTGCATCCATCGCGTCGAGCGCCTCTAGACTACGAAAGAACGTCAGAAGGCCCACGCCGTACCCCTTGGCCCTAGCCGGCGAGAAGTTTTCCCCGAAACTCACCTGCGTGACCGCCGCTGGAGCCGAGACCTTGACCTTCCCGAGCGTCTCAATGAGTTCCGCTGCGGCACCCTCCTTCGGCTTCGCGAGGGTGAGCCGCATCGCCGACCCTGGCGGCGGCAGCACCGGGCCGTCGAGATCGACGACCCAATCAACAGACATGATGTCATCGCTGATGGGAAGGACGAGTTCCTTGACGACGGCCACGTGGGACGGGTGGCCGGAGTAGGTCGCTAGGTCGTCTTTGGATCGGTAGCGGCTGTGGAGCAAGTGGGTGAACCCGGCGGCGGAGGCGGCTTCGGATCGGCTGCGGAGGATGGGACCAGCGGTGAGGTGGGTCACGACGTCGAGAGAGGCCAAGGATTGCAGACCGGACATCATGGCGTCGATCTTGGACTGTTCAGTGGAGTCTCGGACCTTGAAGAGGACCACGTGCTCGACGATGGAGTCGGCAGCCATGCCAGCGGCGTTGGTCGAGGAGGAGAAGAAGGTTGGCGCGGCGAAGAGGCGGCGATGGGGTGAAGACGAGAGGCGAGGTGAAGAGAAGAGGGATCCGAAGCCGATGAGCGAGCAAGGGCGGTGAAGATAAGAAAAGGTTTTCAGACACGCCATGGGCTTTGTTTGAAGTTACAGATAAAGCAGGCAGGGTCGTTGGCGGCGGTCTCCTCCTCCGCTCCGCCCGTTGGATTAGAGATGGAGTCGCTTTCGATAGCGACGCCGGTCCAAGTTTAGGTCGGAACGTTTCGCAGGACCATGAATGCCATTCTGTTGTCACCGGAAGCCAAGTAGACCCGACCCCGGGGCGGGTCCCTCCCGGACCGGCCCGGGCCCGTAACCGGGTCAACGGGCTGGTTACCCATTGACCCGGGTCGACGGGTCGGCCCATAAACGGCCCAGCTTCCAACCTAACCGGTTCCGTGCCGTTGGGTTTAATTTTTTTTTTCGACGGTTGAGATCATTTGACCGTTTTTTTAATCAATGGTTAAGATTTAGTGTCCGTTACTATCCAATCTCTATAAATAAAGAGTTCATTTCAACATTTTTTCACATAAATCTTCTCTACTCTCAATCTCTCATTCTCAATTCCGCTGCGAAAACGCGTTTTCAACTCTCGCAATTTCAATTTTCAACTATAATGGAAGGAGGCCGTGGAGCTTCATCATCTTGATCTCGGAGGGGAAAGGAAATAATGAATCCGTACGAGGATCCCAACATTCAATCCACCGACGATGAGACCGAACAC
>JBBUKS010000002.1:10544851-10557649 GCA_038050645.1 Hedychium gardnerianum | reverse complement strand
TATCTCCTTCGTTCTCTGGTCCTTGTTAGCTCACATGAAATGGTGATTTCTTAGGGTTTTATTTCCCAAAATGAATAAATTTTGAATAAGGATTATGATTGCCAAATGTTAAATCTGGCACTAAGTAAGTAACTTTGAAGTGATTGTTATTTATGCATTTGGTCTAATAAACGTAACCTGATTGGGAATAAATATAGATCATTGACTTTTGTGTCTGTTGAGATTGGGAATAAGTTAAATCAGGTGGATTATTTATGCAAAAGATTCAGCTGGTCGTTCTTAAAGAAGGTCACATATTATCCCAACTTTTTGGGTGGATTGAATTTTTAGATTGTCATTTTCAAGAAGATCAGAGAAACTATTGTTTTTAGTTGATACGAGCTATCTTAAGCTTTCGGCTTGATTAATCTTATAGCATTACATTTCTTTTCTGATTAATTGGTCTGCAATCGACTCTGTCACGCCGCAGGTTTCGCAGGAACTTGATCGACAGTCTCTCTTATCTCTTTCACTAATGACACCGACGCCAGGAAAGAACCACATAGCGAATGGGAGAAAAAAAAATAGAGAAGTGGATAAGTACAAATCTAAGTTGATCTCCATCTCCTGTCTTCAATCAGATACACATCCATCACCAACTTGCTTTAAGATGGTAGTTGTTCCGATTTGAGAAGATCTGTATTTTTTTTTTCCCATCACATGAGAGTTCCTATTATTCTTGATTGAGTTACTGTCATTATGAATATGAGTATATGACAATGTAAAGTTGTATGATTTCTACACTAGTCCAGAGTCTTTGCTAAAACCTCCTAATTGAGCTGATCTTTTCCAAGGAAACGTAATGCAAAAAATAGGACTGAAAAGTTATTTTATCATGTAGAATGCCCTTCGCTCAAACATCAAATTAATGTTCTTGGATCACTAAGGCACCATCCAAGTGAATCACTTAACTGAATTAAATGATGTGAGTCAAAATACCAACTGTATTAGGACGTTAATAGATGATTAATATGCATCAACTAAAGTCCCATGCTGTGTGAATAGTGCTCAATCCATGTGTCGACAACTAGATTTGCATGGAGGGGCCATTTCGAAATAGATTATATGTTGTGCATCGATATAATCATTCGTCTATGTTAACTTTCTTTGCACCAATTATGTCTACATAGAGCTAATTATATATGCATTGACTAATATACCATAACTTTTGTTACTTCATCTCCCCAATCGAGTTGCTTACTAGGGGCTTCAGGACTACAACCTCAACCTTGATCCTCCGAACTCTCCAAGCCATTGAACGATGTTCAACAAAGAGTGACCTCCTTGGGCAAGTTTTGGCAAGTCGGCATAAACCAGCTGCCTTCTCACATAAAACTGCCATGAAGCTAGGACGAGTAGAGACAGCAACCAGATCAAAAGAATGAAATTCGTGTAACAATCTCGAATGCAACTATGTAGGACAATGGTAGTAGAGAATTTGTCGCCCAACAAACTCCTCAATGCAAAGGCAAAGCAGTGTTTTCTATAATGAATCCTTATTCTAACCAAAGGACCATCAGAAAATCTTCGGCCTACATCCCAAACTTGGGTTTGCAAGCTCCACCAGAAAGACACCATTTGTAGTTTCCGCAACTTGAAGGAGGTTGATCTGCATGAAAGGAGTGCATGGCCAGATGGCCTTCGCAGCAAGTACTATTTTATTCGGCTAAAGGGACAACCAACAACGTGAATAAGAGTCCTTCAGTTCCTCTTCTCATGGTGCAAATATCAACGGCAAGAAGGGTTTTGGTCGTTTGGAAGGAGCCAGTTAAGACAGAAAATTTTGGGCAAAAGACCTCCTGTTTTTTCAAATCATCGCGCTCTATTTTGATATTTATCTCATTTTTATCTCCTATTTAAATTTTAAATTGATTGAGCAAGTTATAATAACTACAAAAGCATAGCAATTGCACATGTTATAGTAGTTATAATTTCATAATTACTATAATTACAATAAGTATAATTTATAGTTATAGCAACTATTATTTTATAACTATTATAGCTATAATTATAATAATTATAACAACTACAATATGAAAAATAATTTTAATAAAGAAGATTAATTTTTTTTGAAGGTTTAAAAAAATTTTAAATGATATTTTTTTAGACTCAAGACTGAGTTATTATAGTTACATCCAATAACAAATGTAAATTTTTGAATGATCTTCAATTTGATATATTATGCGTTAGTTGATTCAACTTGAGTCAAAAGTTATGATCTTTTAAAATTTATTTAATATTTACGTCGTAGTAATTATGATTTCATAACTGTTACAATTATTTAACAATTGCAAAATTATAATTGCTACAACATACTCTCGTTCAAAATTTCAATTTGAGTTAAAAATTATGATATTTTAAAATTTATTTAATATTTACATTATAATAATTATGATTTCATAATTATTATGATTTTATAATTATTATGATGGTGTAATAATTATAAAATTATACTTATCTTTGATTCAAGATTTAAATAAGAAATATAGGTGAAAAAAAAATAATATAAATAATATAGTAGAAATTAGTTGTATATCTCTTAATTTTTTTAAAAGAATTTTAAGATATTTTTTTTATTTTTTATGTTTACTTTTTAATAAAATATTTTTAAGAATCAAATGCCACCGAAAAGTAATTATTGAGATATTTTCGTGCCGGCTTGAAATGGATTTTTATCTGCACAAATAAATGTTTAAAAAAAAAACTGAAAGAAAAGAAGATAAGCAGTGAGTCCCAATCCTACCGTTTTCTTCTTCATCTTCTTCCTCTGTCCTACTAAACCATGATATCCATCTACTCCCCATCTTCCACCTTCTCCCTTCCCCTTCCCCTTCCCTCTCTCTCCCCACTCAAACTTCCCATCTCTTCCACCAGCACCCACTGCCTCCCTTCCACCTCCTCCTCGTCTAAACTCCCTTCAACTCAACCGCCACCATCACAGAGCCCTTCTTCTCTCTCCGACCAACTACACCACCTCTCCCTTACCTTGCTCAACTCCGACCCATCCCCTCCTCCTCCGCTGCCCTCCAAGCCAATCTGGGTCAACCCTTCCAAGCCCCGCCTATCCGTTCTATCGCTCCGCCGCCACCCCCGCCTCGCGCCCTCCCCCAACACACCCTTCGATCCATCCCTCTCTAACCTCGCTCGCTCGCTCCGCTGCTCCTCTGATCTCCCATCTGCCCTCGCTGCCGCCTTCCCTCCAGGCAGTTCTCCCTCCCGCGACGACGCCCTCAGTCTCCTTCACTCCCTCCGCCCCTCCTGGCTCCACTCCCTTCAGTTCCTCCACTTCCTTCGTTCCCTCCCCGACTTCCCCCTCGACACCATCTTCTACAATGTCGTCTTCAAATCCCTCCGCGCCGCCCGCCAGTGGGCTCCCGTGGAGGAACTCGCGCAACAGATGATCGACGCCGAAGTCCCCCTCGACAACATCACCTACTCCACCATCATCTCCGCTGCCAAGCGCTGCCGCCGCTTCGACGAAGCAATCAGCTGGTTCGAGCGCATGTACCGCACCGGCGTCGTGCCCGACGAGGTCACCTACTCGGTTGTTCTCGACGTCTACGCCGAGCTCGGTCGCCGAGAGGAGGTCCTCGCCCTCTACGATCGCGCCCGCGCCAGTGGCTGGCGCCCTGACGTCGTCGCCTTCGCGGTGCTCGGTAAAATGTTCGGCGAGGCCGGAGATTACGACGGCATCCGCTACGTGCTTAAGGAGATGAAGGACATCGGTGTGAAGGCCAACGTCGTCCTTTACAACACCTTGATCGAGGCCACCGGCAAGGCTCGAAGGCCTGGCCTCGCGAGGAGCTTGTTCGAGGAAATGGTCGCAGAAGGCCTGTCGCCGAACGGGAAGACGCTCACCTCACTGATCAGGATATATGGCAAGGCACGGTGGAGCAAGGACGCGCTGGGACTGTGGGAGCGGATGATGGCCAACAGATGGCCCATGGACTTCATCCTCTACAACACGTTACTCAGTATGTGTGCCGATCTTGGGTTGGAGGAGGAAGCAGAGAAGCTGTTTGAGGATATGCAGCGGCCTGAACGCTACATTCGACCGGACAGTTGGAGCTACACTGGCATGGTCAATATTTATGCCAATGGGGGAAAGCCTGACAGGGCCATGCAAATGTTTGATGAAATGCTGCACAAGGGAGTCGAGCCAAATGTCATGACCTACACGTGTTTGATACCATGCTTGGGGAAAGCTGGGAGGATTGCAGAAGCTGTCAAGGTATTTGAGACGGCAATGGATAGGGGCATACAACCGGACGACCGGCTTTGTGGTTGCTTGCTTTCTGTTGTGGCATTGTGCGAAGAAGCGGAGTTTGATATGTTGCTTGCTTGCTTGGACAAGGCCAATCCTAGTCTAGTTGGATTGGTGAAGATGCTTGGTGATGAACAATGTACCATTGATGAGATCAAAACCGAGTTCCGCAGAATCATGAATGAGTCTGCCGTTGAAGTGCGCAGACCTTTTTGCAATTGCTTGATAGATATATGTATGAATCAGGGCTTTCCTTCACAGAGGTCCAATGAGCTTCTATATCTTGGAACTGTTTTCGGATTGTATCAAGGTCTGTATGTAAGGAAACCAGATGAATGGTTGTTGGACCTGAGATCTTTATCGATTGGCGCTGCTAAAACTGCTTTTGAAGAGTGGATGAAGAGTTTATTGAACTCAGTAGAGCAGGAGGAAATTCTGCCTCAGTCCTTTTCTATCCAAGCTGGTTCAGGAACTCACAAGTTTTCTCAAGGATTGGCCAGCTCCTTTTACACATACTTGAAGAAATTGGCAGCACCGTTTCGGCAAGGGAATAACAGTGGCAATTTTGTTGCTTCAAAAGATGATCTGATGTCATGGTTGCCATCCAGGTTCTCTGCTCTTTTGTCAATTGTTAGTGAATAAGTTGTTCAATGCAATTGGAACCATTACTTTCTTGTAAATATTTCCATGTTATTCTGTGGAGAATTTGTTTTAGTTTATGACCATGGATCCATGATATTAGAGTTCATACGACATATTTGATACCAGATAGAAGTACACAATGAGAAAACTCATCAGGATAATTTTAAGTTTCCAAGAAATATCCTGATAGTTTATAGTTTCTTGCTAGGGCATACAATTATAATTCACTATGAGATCAGCCCTTAGTAATAAGATACTAACGTGTAGCTAATTCATTTGCATCCAAATGCTGGAAAATCTGAACATGCAAATAGTTTTTAGGTTTTTGTTTCTAAGCAGTTGGCAAGTCTCTTGTGTCAGAAATATCTGATAAAAAACACTTTACTGATTTTTGGAAATTTCTTAACACAAACTATGTTAGCCATACTATTATTTGTCTCCTTTAACCATCGTTCGAATAACAGTAAGCTAGTTTCCAGGTTTAGCTTTTTTAAACCCAAGCTCTTGTTTTTCTTAAAAGGATATTTTTTTTTTTATTATTGATTTAGAGTAAGTTCATAATATAGTCTATCGACAACTATTATGGTGGACTTAACAGAAGAAAGAATATCTAGTAATCTGCATAATGAAAAATATATATGATAGTAAAACTTATTACTATGAGAGCCACTGACATTGTGGCAACATCTATGTCTCTATATAGATATATAGATAAAATTGACCACCATCTTTAGCAACTTGATACCTATCCGTGGTGGATAATTAATAGTATGATTCAGGATGAGTTTGGGCAATTAAGCAGCAACAAATGGGAGAGTTGCACGTATCTTGTTGTCAGACTTGTTAATAGTCCAAGTTATTTGGTTTTGACCATGAGGTGTATTCCCCGTTTAGGGTGGGAATTAAACCTCTCTGAATATGATCATTATACAGATTCAAAGTCTCAATCTTTGGCTAGAAGCCCTCCAAATTTGGCTTGCTTACCACTATTCTAAGTAACTGTTGATTGTTAATAGTTTAAGTTCGAGGAATGGATAGACTTGATCCACCTGGAGGTTTTGGTCGGTTCCTTTAACAAACTGGAACTGTATCTTCGAGTTAAGTAGATCCAAGTAGTTTAAGGAATAAGCAAAGAGTTGATCAAAGTTTAAAACTAGAAGGATGAACATGAAATCATTATGAGGAAAAGTTTAAAATATTTTAGATCCATTATTCAACAAAAAATATAGATAGAAATATCATTTATAGGATAAAAAGTGAATTGAAATAGAGAGGAGATTCTTGAGTCTTATGTGAAACTTGTGTCAAATTTTATACCATCTTTGATACTTTATGGATTTGGTACCATCTTGATCCATTAAGATTTGATACCATCTTTCTTTCATTTGCAATGTTTCATCATCCTGTTTTTTCCTGTTTAAACTGATGTAGCAATTGTAATGTTTGAGTTTACATGGCAGGGCTGAAGGTGGAGATTTTTAGTGCTTGATTCTGGAGCATAAGTCGGTATGAGACAATGACATATTCGCATGATGTAAATGGAGAGAAGATATAACCTGTGGATGGCCACACAAAAGGCAATCGATCCATCGCACAAATGGCTAATTGAAGAGTTTTGGAGATTTAGATAGAGTTACAGAGTGCAGAAGGTTATATTTGTTGTAGGAAGAGTGCTCCGGTATCGTTTGAGGTTGAAAAAGGAAGAGTGTATTTATAACCAATTGAAATCTGCATCTGTAACCACGACATTACAGCCAATTGTGGAATAAACCTACTTGATCGTTGATCTTGCAGCTTGTGTTTAGTAATAAACCTTGCTACATTAATAATAGAACCTGATTAGAGATTCTGACACCAGTTCTAGAGCCTTATTTGATGACGAAGAACATTGAAATGTAGGTCGATGATGCACCGGAAGTCAAAATGGTTGCAAGTGGAAATTCAAATTTGGCTTTCATTGTTTTAATCCCATGTTGGGAGTAAACCGCAGCATCTGTTTTGCTTGTATGCATCATCTTATATTTTTACCCATATGATTCTAGGTTCTCTCCTCTCTGAGACTAGAAAAGAAATGGAAAGGGAATAAAATTGACTTGCGCAATAGACACAAAAGTCAATGATCTAGACTCAGCGATCGATGAACATAGTTCAGCCGGGTTTATTAGACTTAGTTCCAGATTTAACATTTGACAATCATAATCCTTATTCAAAATCTATTCATTTTAGGAAATAAAACCCTAAGAAATCACAGCATGTGAATTATCAAGGCCGAGAGAACGAGGGAGACATCGGAGTACTCGTTGTTGAACTGCGCCAAACCGATGAGGCTGCTAGCGGAATACTCTGAATATTTGGCGACATACGCCACCGAATTGGCTCCGGAGAGCATGTTGGCGATGATCGACTCCTTGACGAACTTGAGATCATTGATCGCATCGGTGACGATACGGTTGGCGCCCTCGGCCCGCAGCTTAGTGTCAGCGTCGGCGGTGGTCTCGAGCAGCTTCTGCGCGTAGGATTGGAGCTCGACGGCTTTTTCGATGGAGATGTCGGCGGCCAGCAGGGCCATATCGCGGATGTCCTTGACGGTCTTGCTGCGGGGGTCAGGACCGATCATTTTGAAGCAGGGAATGTCCGCGTAGGAGTCGCCAAGGTTACTGCAAATATCGTCGACTACGGACGAAGAGACGGGCTTGAAGGAGAGGAGTTGGAGAAGGAAGAATGCAAGAAACAGGCGCGCCTTCATCTTCCCTTTAATTACGACTCTTTTTTTTCTTCTCTTTCTGTTTTGATTTTTTTACTGACTGCTTTCGATGTGGATTTGTAGCTCTCGTTTTGTTTGTTTATAAAGCAACGAGAAACATTTTGTTACATTTTAAACGTATGGAAAGATTATGAGAATATAGTGATATATATTATTTTATCATTTATCAATTCGATCGATATGGGAAAAAACTAAATGTTAAATAATATTAATGATTAGATAAGTATTCTCATAAATTAGGAAATATTGTTTTTTTTGGAGATGATTAAATTGTTAAAGAAGACGAAAAGGAAAGTAACAAATGCAAAATAAATTATGAATAGTAATAACTAATAAGAGTTAATTCTTAATTATTATTTTAACATTCTGTGTTTCACTGTCTTGTCATATATAATAAATTATGGATTGAGAGTTATTATTTTTATTTTCTTATGAATTTATTCTAAATATAGAAAAAGAATATCTTTTCCATTAAGAACTTAATGGAACCTTATTTGGAGAGTTATTTTTCATTTGTAAATTTATTTAAAGGAAGAAAATAATCATGGATAATGAGTTTTTAAATATGGAAATATCAAAACCGATCCT
The DNA here is from genome assembly GCA_038050645.1 of Hedychium gardnerianum. Taxonomy (NCBI): domain Eukaryota; kingdom Viridiplantae; phylum Streptophyta; class Magnoliopsida; order Zingiberales; family Zingiberaceae; genus Hedychium; species Hedychium gardnerianum. Next base: position 10,549,352 of record JBBUKS010000002.1, on the reverse strand, counting down.
ATCTAGTGGAATGAAACCGGTACCATTTAAACATCAGCATTGTCTCTATTTGTTCTCCAAAATGAAAATTCAGTTAATATACATAAATGATTTATAAATTATTGAACCGAGATTTTTTTTTTAGATTTGCGAGATAAAAAGAAGGTATAGTAATAAAAGTATTATTATGATAAGTTTAACTTTGAATGAAAAATATTTCATTTAGATTTGTGGTGGCAAAAGGTGAACATTCGCTCCAATGCTCCCATTAGTTTGTCCAAAGACTAACACGGAGAAAGTAAATAACGAGAATTAATCTAACTAGCCTGAACAATAATCAATGCATGGGAGAGGACAGAAACCTGGCTATTAATCAGGATTTCATCCTCAGATTTTATGATGATAATATTTTACGTATTAATCATCAGGCCATCCGTGAGAACTATTTCGTTTAGATTTGTGAACTTTGATAAAATGGTTAGTATCAAAATCATGACTAACCATTTAGAAAACATTATACTATACTCTCTGTTTGTGAAAGAAGTTAAATTTCATCATAGCTAATTAGAAACAAATGTACTCAGATTATTTGTAAGAGCATAAATTTCATCATTACAATTCTTATTAGCAGCCAAATTGAGGATTACATTCTTCTTCTCATCGTTATTGTGATTGAAAGCAGGCAGCTACCGGGGAGTGAGGAGCGCCATGAACCTCTGTGCGAGGAGAATGAGGTATACCAACTTATCTTTGTCTCCCATCTTCATCCCTCCGTCACATACGACTCCCACCTGTCCCGCCTGTTCCATTAACGCTCTCCCAACCTCCGGATCGCCGCCCTCCAGAAACTTGCGGGCGTAATCCAGCAGAGGAGGGAGATTGTTCTGGTAGAGTAGCAGGCACGAATCCAGCCAGTTCTTGCCGCTGGCGTCGTGGGACGGTTCGCCGCGTTGCTTGGCGTAACCGGAGCTGATAGCGTTGGCGGTGGCCACGGACAGGTCGAGAGAGATGAGGGCGAGGCCGCGGAGGTCGGCGGTCGCGCTGCGGGGGTCGTCTTTAAGCGCCTCGAGGCAGAAGTCGGGGTAGACGAATTTGGCGCAAGCGTTGTTCAGCGACTCGGAGACTGCGGCGGCGGAGTGATGGGGGGCGGCGGAGAGGACGAAGAGGAGGAGGAGGAGGAGAGACAGGGCGGTGGAACGCGTCATGGTAATTTCAGGTTGCAGGCTTTCGACACACGAACTGAGGAGGTGTACACTATTTATCGTAGACTAATCGAAATATATATATATAATTAATTCACACGATAGATTTTAATGTTTCCATTTATTATTTAATAACATATATAGATATATACACACCATATTTGATATGACCGCTTTAAATACTTTGTTTTTTTTTAAAAAATATATTTAATTATTTATTTTAAAATTAGCTATTTAAATTATTATCGAATTGTTTACTTTATATTAAATTCTTTGACAATTTATTATATTAATTAATTATTTAATTTATTTAGAGCAAAAATAAAAAAAAACATGTTTTTAGTTGTGAGTTTCAATAGTTGAGGATGCCAATTTGAATGTTCATTTATTCAATTGTAGGTTGTTCTTTGGTATCAAAATTTAAAATGCATCTCATCTTAATTGAGTTAACCAACTGTGGAAGTTTTATATGGAACCATTGTCTATGGGATAATAGTATAATAATTAGATTTTTTAATAAATAATTAAAAATTTTAAAGTTCAAATTTTAGCTATAGTATATTATAATTTTTTTTAATGAGAAACAGATTTAAAAATCTTAATCACCTGAATGAATCTCATTAACACTTTTAAATTTATTCTCTGGCGGCCGGTGAAAAATTATGCGAAATCGGATTGATTATTCCAAATTTAATGTTATCTGATTAATTAATTTTTTATATGAAATTATTAGACTTCAAGACTTTAGCCTTTAGGTGGCTTTAATCATGAAATATAAGTAGCACAACTATATGGTAATATCGATTATTAAAAGAGCAACGAATATGTGGTGGTTCAACACTTTGATTAGAGTTCAATTAGTAAAGATAAGTGACTACTAGTTGATTTAGAACTTGATTTGAAGTAGAAGTACTGTAAAAAGAAGGTTGATAAAACTTGTAGAAATTAAATTACTTGAAACTACCAAGACTACTTAATATGCTTATAAGTTTTAGCAAATTTGGAGAATTATCTTGATGTTTATATTTTTCTCAAGGCAATAAGGTTGGTTTAGACTTGAAATTTTGTTGAGTGAAAAGCACTTCAACAACTTTTGTGCAATGATATAGTAATCTATGTTTTATTATCAAATAATAATTATTTTTACTTGTTCAAATAATTTTGGACAGTGTGTACGCTATATCGCTTGTAGCCACATCCTCATCGGAGTCTCCTATTTTTGTTTTCCATTATATTCCCTTTCCTTCGTCTTTTCCTGTCATATATTTCTTTATTTTTCCTAGAAATTTTTTCGAACTTAGATTTCTTTCCTGGTTCAATCCCACTTCGGATTAAACAAGTCATGACCACATAGCTCGAGTGTGTTAGGACCCGTGCGAATTAAAAAAAATAATACCTCTTGTCATTTTGTCTTGATTTTATATTCGTCGTTTAAATGTGCAATAAAAAATTTGAATCAAATTTAATGTCACATACACAACACCGTTGGTTTTATCTAATTTACTATCTCTCAAGATGACTATATCCAAGGTTTAATCTTAACAACTACCACCACTATCAATATTCATAACTTCATATTGGAGGTTCAGAACCAAAGTTACACATCATCTATACTTTCTCTACATTCCCCTCTTCCACTCCATATCCAGTCTCAAATTTTCAAATTTTCTAATTTTATTAATGAGTTTTTGTCAAAACTCATTAATGACATTAGCCAGCTCTGATATTATCAAAGCTAAGTCCTATAGATTTCTAAAGTGTTCCTCAATCTCATCGTGCCCTAAAGTCTCATTTTCAAGGTTTTTTTTTGTTGTGTATAATTTGTTTTTAAAAATTTAATCGACGTGTCAACTGACACGAACCCAAAAATTCATATAGAATGCTCATAACTAGGGTTGCACATCATATCTATTTTCTTTATACTCTCCTTTTCTACTCCATGTCAGGTTTCAAAATTTTAAATTTTTTAGGTCGATCAATGAGTTTCGGACAAAAATAATTGATGGCCTTAGCTAACTCTGATAGGACCGATCCAAGTTTTGTAGATTTTCACAATGCATTTGTCTCATCGTACTTTAAAATCTCAAATTCAAAGTTTTCTTAATCGGGCATAATTTATTTTTAAAAATTCAATCGGTATGTCAATTGACACATATTCATAATTTTTATTTAAGAGATTCATAACTAGGATTGCATATCATATTTACCTCTTTTATACTCCATATTCAAATTGCAAAATTTTTAATTTGCTAGATCCATCAATGAGTTATTAAAATTCATTGATGACCTTAGATAATTAAGATGAAACTTAATCCAAGTTCTACATAACTCCTCAATCTCATCATGCCCTAAGTCTCAAATTCAAGGCTTTCCTAACCATGCACAATCTATTTTCAAATATTCATATAGATGGTGATGTTTTGATAAAATTAGCACTAAGATGGTGATACTTTGAAGAAATTAGTGCTAATGTGATGATGTTTTGTAGAAAATAATTAATGTGATGATGTTTTGTAGAAAATAAGTACTAAAGTGATGATGTTTTAAAAAATCAATACTAAAATAGTAATGTTTTGATGAAATTAATACTAAGATGATGATATTTTGATGAAATCAACACCAAAATAATTAGGGCGTCCTTTAAAAAATTGCCAGAGAGAATTCTCGAGGTTGGCTTCCACGTGGAATAATAATTGGAGGAAGAAGGCGAGTACAAAATATCAGCGATATTATTTTTAGTCTATCGGCGCTTGGACACACCAGTTATGGGTTTGAACTCTGCCAAAACTAGTAGACAAAATTAATATGAACGATCACAACCGACTTTATGCCTAGGATCTCAATTTTTATTGGGGCGTTATTTTTAATATATTTAATATGAAATTTATTCTAGAAATATCACATGATATATAGGATCAGATATCAACAAATATGACATATGATTCTCAGCTTTTATTAGGGTTGTAAATAAACCAAGTCGAGTTAAGTTTTGGAGTATTCAAGCTTGTTTGATAAGGTAACCGAGCCAAGCCGAGCCGAGCCTAAAATGAACCAAACTTTTGAAATGATTGTTTAAGCTTTGCTTGATTTATTTTTTATGAGCTTGAGCTTGTTTGAAGCTTGGCTTGAACTTGGTTCATTTAGATGTTATCGAGCTCTCACTTCAAGCTTGGCTTGAGTTTGATTCGTTTAAATGTTATCTAACTTTCAATTCAAGCTTATTTGATTGTTTGAAATTTTTTGCTTATTTGATTGGTTATTGAGCTTGATAATTCAAACTTATTTGTTTATTTTATTTTATTTATTTAGCATGTTGATAA
>JBBUKS010000002.1:10508455-10527584 GCA_038050645.1 Hedychium gardnerianum | reverse complement strand
GGCTAGTCTAGCCAGCCCGAACAGTGACTAGTGCATAAGGGGGGCAGGAACCTGGCTACTAGCCAGGATTTGACTCCAAATTCACCACCCTCACCTCTGTCAAAGAAGAGGTGAGAGAAAGAGAGAAAAATAAAATTTATTCTTATATGTTTATAGATTAATGAAATTTCTTATATCCGATTTAAGTGTAAAAAAAGGAAAGAAGAATTTAAATTTTTATTTTTTTCACGTATAAATTTATTTTAAATATTAAAAATATTTTTATATATTTAACCTTCATTTTTTTTTCTTAAAGAAAATAATATATATTATATTAATAAATCTTTTCTCTCTCAAAAATTAATAAAATTTTTTTTTCGTCAGTTTATCTCAAAATCAATATAGAAAAGATAAATCACGAGGACTAATTGTATTAATCTGAACAGTAATCAATACATGGAGAGGACAAGAACCTAATTACTCAGGATTTGATTTTCAAATTTCATGATAATAATATTTCATGTATTAATCATCAGTCCATCTCAAAAGAACAAATTCACCACCCTCACCTCTGTCAAAAAAAGAAGAGGTGAGAGAAAGAGAGAAAGATAAAATTTATTCTTATATGTTTATAAATTAATAAAATTTCTTATATCCGATTTAAGTGTAAAAAAAGGAAAGAAGAATTTAAAATTTTATTTTTTTATTTTTTTCACATATAAATTTATTTTAAATATGAAAAATATTTTTATATATTTAACCTTCATTTTTTTTCTTAAAGAAAATAATATATATTATATTAATAAATCTTTTCTCTCTCCCAAACAAAAAATAAATAAATATTTTACTTTTTTTTTTTTTTTTTTACTTTCTCTCTGTTTTTTACTTTCTCTCCTCCTCTCCTCCAGTTCAAACAGAGGCCAGAGTCAACTCTTATTGCCACCAAAGCCCTCCAATTTTATTCTTCGATTTTTTCTTCTAAATATTAATAGAAGTTTAATTTAATTTTTTAATCAAATTAAAAATTATGATATGTGACTTAGAGATCACCAATTCGAGTCTCAATTTTTTTTTTTACAAAATAAAATAAGACCGTAATCTAAAAAAAAAATCGCTATAATATACCGTAATTAAATTCAATAATTAAATATTTAATTAACCATTTGAATGGCCTGACCTTAACAGTTTCATCCCTTTACCGTAGCTAGGCCTGTTCCCCTTCCTTTTCATTATTTCCAATTTGTTATTCGACTCCTACAATATCCGAAAACCCACCATGTCGGAAACACACCGCTCTCCCTCTCCCCCTCCAAAGTTGCACCACGGCCACGGGGACGAAGACGTCGACCCCTACAAGCCCAATTACAGCCGCCGCCGAGTCCTCTTCCTTCTGTTCTTCCTTCTCCACCTCCTCGCTGGAGTCACCGCTCTCGTTCTCTACCTCGTCTACCGTTTCTCCATCACCAGCGCCTCCATCATCACCCTGCAACCCGCCCCATCCGCCATCTCCTCCGCCATGCAGTTCAACCTCCGCATCCGCGCGCAACCCCAACAACCGCGCCTCCGTCGCCTATGACCGCCTCGCCGCCTACCGCGGCCAGCCCATCATGCCGTCAGTCCCTCTCCTGCCGCTCTTCCAGGAGCGCCGAGGCGAGGCCTCTGTGGCTCCAGCGTTAGGTAGCAGGGCGCCCGTGCCGGTGACGGCTGACGTCGCTTGGGGGCTGGCCACAGACCAGGCCTACGGGTTGGTGGCCCTGAGGCTGGTCGTGCTCGGCCGGGCCCGGTTCAAGTCCGACCCCTTCCGCAGCGGCTGGCACAGCCTGCGCGTTCGCTGCGACGTGCTCGTCGGACTCAAGGCCGGCCTGGTACCTCCATTCGGCGCTTCGGAGTGCGACGTCGACGCCTGAGACCACGCGCGTAACTCAAAATTCACAGTACCAATTAAGCTACTCTATACTCCACTGTTGTGATAACTCCAATTTCGTTTTGTTTACGTCGAGATTAAGAACAAAATAATGTAAATACATGCAACTACTTTAGTTTAATTAGAACGAACACAATAACAATTTAAGCAAATCTAACAGATATCAATCGTGCTTGTAAGTTGTTAATTTTATACGTTGATAAATTCTCTAATCAACACGATGAGATGAATGAAGTCACGAGACAAGCGACGCTGGCAGACAACGAAACCTATGAATATCCGCATAAAGAAACAATTTTGACCCTTTGGTCAACCACAACGCAATGGCAGACAACGACCACTCGGAGTGGTCCTCTACTGCTGTTTGCGATCAGACGGACGCCATCGCCGAATAGTTTCGTTTCATCACCTACTCTGCGAAGGCCTTCATTCTCTCAGTTCGTTCGTGCCGTCTTTTCTTATTCTTTGCCTAAGAAGGACCCCTGTTGTTTCTTGAGATCGAGAAGGGGCTGCTCTATCAGAAAAGGTATGGCAGTGAGAATCCATCTCTTCTTTGCATCGCCATGATCATATTCCTTGTGCATTCTATGCGTTGGTAGATTTTTATGCCTTTAATGCGACTCGCGAATAGGGTTAGGGTTGCCAGAAACAAGCCTACTTGAAAACGAACTGTATTTTAGTTCTTATTAGTAGAAATTTCTCAATTTGTCGATGCATTTCTTTTAGTTGCATTGCATTGTTCTTTTACATTGCCTCTTCGTTTTTTTTTCTTTTTGACAATTTGTTAGTCTCTCGTGCGGATTTATGTGGAGAAAAGGTTGAGGGTTGAATATGACAAAAATATAGCGTCTCGAACATGGATGCTATCCAATTTTCTATCACAACAGTAGAAATTTTACAACTGCCCAATATGGGCCAAGCGTCAACTCCAAACAAGGGTGCCACACGAATATGGAGGCTATACATAAGAGGCCAAGTATCAGAGCCATATGACAACTTTCTATGTTTCTAAACACAAAATATTGAAATTTGCATTCTCATTTTTGTCTCTTAAATCCTGATCTGAGAATTGATTCCTTAAGAAATTCTTTTCTGGTATGGAATTATATTTTTTTCCATCAGGATTGCTTACAAGAAAACTAAAAAAGCCAATTGGTTTTCCCAAAGCAGTGTAAGGGCCCTATCATAGTTGTGAGCTTCAATAATTGAGGATATCAATTCTGTGGGAGAAAGAAGACGTTTGAAGAAATGGTTTAACTGGACAAGGTAAAAGTAGACCAAAATGGCAACGAGAGATACAAAATGCATACGTTTCAATCTTCATTTATACAATTATAGGTTGTTCTATGGTATCAAAATTTAAAATGCGTATCATCTTAATTAAGTTATCCAACTGTGGAAGTTTTAGATGGAGCCATTAGACTTCAGGACTTTAGATCACTTTAACCCTGAAATATAAGTAGCATAACCAAATGGTAATATGGATTATTAAAAGAGCTGCTAATATTTTTGTTCACAATTCTATTGACAACCTGCTATTGAAGCTTAGGTGCTTCAACACTTTTATTAGAGTTCAATTAGTAAAGATAAGTGGCTGCTAGTTGATTTAGAACTTGGTTTGAGGTAGAAGTACTGCAAAGAAATACAACATTATAAAAAGAAAGATGGTAAAACTTATAGAAATTACCTAAACCTAGCGGAACTACTTAATATGCTTATAAGTTTTGGTGAATTTGGAGAAATGTCTTGATGCCTATGTTTCTCTTAAGGCAAGAAGGTTGATTTAGACTTGTGATTTCATCAAGTGAAAAGCACTTCAGGAACTTTTGTGCAATGATATTGTAGTCTATATTTTATTATCCAACAATTTTTTTTCTTTTTAAAATAAATTTGGATAGTGTGTACACTCTTACAAAAATCTACTTCGCAGATAGAGAATATTTTTCTGTTTGTGGGATATGAAAGCTTAATGAGGATCTCTCCTTTTAGGATTTCTTTATGATGATTACATATCAGTGAATTTTAGTTATTTAGATATGAGACACAACTTCATTCATCATCTTGAATCAGTGAAGAATCTCTTTGAGAAATATTCTAACCTTGTGCTTGTTGATGTAATTATATTTATAAAATGGGAAGACAGAGAGATTACACTTAAGCATTGAGCTATTTTGATGTCGATTCATTGAGCAAAAACGACACAGTTATTGCAAGTAAGACAATTAAACACCCGCAATGCTTACCATTAAGTGTTCTGCACTGCACACTCATCGCAAATCATCACGATCTAACTTAAATCTTTGTCAAAACATCAAACCTAATATCACCGACACCTTGTACTTCAACAGATGCTCCTTGTAGTCCTGGAATTTTACTAAATTGTTCCTCGACACTTGCATCAGGCTTCATTTGTTTGTATCGACCAGAGATGTGCTTCCTTAGCATTGACTGATAGATAATATTACACGCCCCTAAGTCCTAATAAAGACGTGGTAATTTCTATGCCACAACATCCACTTGTTCCAAAATTTCAAACGACCCACTGAAACCTGGTGTCGACTTATGCTTTTTGCCAAAACACAACCCCGTTTATTAAAGATGCCCTAAAAAAAATACATGATTGGCTATGGAAAATTCAAGATTCCTCTACCAACCTTCATTACTCTTCCATCAACTCCGGTGATATGCTATAGTTGTCTGCTTTGCTGAACCAACTTTGCTTCTCATTCTCCGAGACAAGCCAAATAACTGTCTTTCACTAGCCTCTCTGCTATTTGTAAATGAGTTAATTTTTTATGAACTGTCTGTTTTCAGGTTTATGAGATTTGTTTTTTCGGAACAAGAATTTGTGAGTCTAAACCAAATAGATTAGTCCTATAGATAATACCACATTGCCACCACCCATTTGTATTACCTGTTAACTGAGTGATGTGGTTAGATGACTTAGGCGCTATAGGTTCTCTCATTATTCCCTCTTCCATAGAGCATTAAATAATAGACAAGTTAAGAATTATTTCTCTTTCCATCAGGGTCTCCATCCACCGGGCTGAAGTTTAACCAGTTAGCGCCTGCGCCCGCTTCATATCCAAAGGCCTTAATATAAATATTTTCCACTTGTCTTTTGTAGCCAAGTCCAATCTATGCAGATGCATACAATGCAATGTATGCATCACAAAAAAGCAGTCGATGTGACAAACTATGCAGCTAGACTGAACCCATCGAAAACTATTGATTTGGTAGGCTAAAGAATATTTCTAATCTTGATTGCTGGGTATACTAGTTGATTGATAAAATTAGGATGATAAGGACTTGAGCTTATGCATATCTATAACCTTCTGTGCTGTCTGGGTTCAAAGGAGATTGGTGCTTAGCTTAAGTAGTCCGTGCCAATTGGCCCATGTGAAGACCATGTTCATGGGCCCAAGAATTGGCATTCCTATCACGCGGGATAACGCTTGGCCCAAGACGTGTACTTGCTTAACTTTTTTGTATTCTAGCATTCGTGTCAATTATTAGGAGTACATTTTGCTAATGGAACATTGGGAACTTGGGGTTTTGTGACTGTTAGAAGGACAAAGAGCACTATTTCCTATGGCATACCAAGACAAATGTAGTGGATTTTATAAGACCATGGAAGCACTCAAACAACTCATACTTGAATGTGGCTACCCTCTCTATGTGCCAGAGTGAAGACAATCTGCACATGAAATATACAGATATGATACAATTGGAGTTTCACCACCATCATGTAGCAGTGATGCATAACTAGGCATGGCCAGCTGAAGATTTTGGCTGTTCTTGCCAGCGATAGATGAAAATAACGCTTCCCTAGGCTGCATTGTAGGCGTTGTCAACATTTGGCTTCTATCATGCATGGCTGACCTTTAAACTTAGATTTATAATCAAAGATTGTGTCTTCCAACTAATTTGTGTTCAAAATCTTGCATAAGCTGAAGCCTTCATGGTTTCTCTCCGTTAACCTACCTCTTACTGATGCTGCATGATTGCCATTGCGTACCCTCGTGATTTCATCTTTGCACACCGTAGTGTGGTGTTGAACAATTTTTTGTGGTGCTGATAAAAAACTGGGAAACCGAGATTGTGTACTAAGGACTCCACTCGAACATTTGTTTTTGTTCATTCTGTCTTCCCATTCTCTCTCTTTAGCTTTTGAATTATAATCCTGGCTACTGGTTCTACTAATGAAGCAAAACGCACACAAAAAAAAGGAAAAATTATTTGGAATCTGTCCTTATCTTCTGCGCCTGTTTAACTTCATTTTAGACCCATTAGAAGAGAGAATGCAAAAGAATTAAGCATTGTCCCTTCTCTGAATAGGTACTGATATGGGCCCAATTTCATACTGGTCATTAAGAACTCACCATGTTTTATGCCCCCACACTCCAACACTTATCATACTCGAATCACGTGTCAAAGGCGACCAAATCGAGTTCATCCAACTGGTTGGGTGCATGCTAAAGTTCAACCTGCCAGAGGACCCTCCATGTGGGCCTTCAATCATTTGGATTGTAGCCATGTCATCATTCGTCTATTGTTAGTCATTCATTACATCAGCTAATCAGAGGAAATTATGTCGACAGATCTCAAGTGTCGGTAATGAAAAACAACAGTGTCGCCTGGCTTATAGCTGCATATCGTACAGAAACACCATCCACTAATATAGGTAAGAGTAAATTGAACAAGAAAATCTCCCGGCACCAGAGTGAGTGGGGCTATTATGGACGTCATCGGTTCCCTTCTTGCAACTTTTAATTGTGTTTCCATCTCAGTGCATGGGTGAGGTTGGCTCCACTAGCTCCGACGGCCAAGAATCTTCCATGCCCCCGAATTTTTTTATAGCACTTTCCTGTTTATCATTACATATCTGCTCAAATTTAATGTTACTTCAAGAAATTTGGTGCTGTGACAGCGAGGGTGATGAGACGTTTGCGGGTTCGGTAACCTCGGAGCAGACCAGATGGAGAGTGTCTCAAATGATGGGACTAGTGGAGCCTGGTGGTGCATAATACTGTTTATCCGTTTATCTTGTTTGCCAAAGGAGGGCACAAGAGAGATTGAAGCTAGGATAAGAACAGTGGCTGTAGAAGGAGACCATGCAGAGGTATGGCTTGTGGGCCGTAAGCCGCCTTTGCCTGCATCGCACATACAGACGCTGAACTTCTGTAGGCCGCCGATTTATCCATTACATTATTTTCAATCGATTTAACATCTGCTCCACCTGAGAATAATTTCCTTAGTAATCGTGTGCTTAATTTTCATCAGTGAGATGAAAGTTCTGTAATTGACTTGCGGATCAGATGTCTGATAAGAAAATTAGTTCTTGGTATACCATGATCGAAACACTCTCCTTTTGTTCTTCTTCTGGGAATAATGAATGTGTTGATCAGTGCTAGTATAGAATGTTTAGCATCTAGTGCTGGTTAGTCATTACATGGATGAGTTTGGGTAAAGTAAGAGATACTCGTGACTAACATTTATCACGAAATTGGATATATAACTGAGTACTAAAATTAATATAATGTATTTAAATGTTGCATTATTTAAGTGCTGTAATTTTCAAATTCTTTATTGTATATCAATTGGCGTCGAGTTTTGATGGATACCCCCTTGTACTCGACCTAGTTAATCAAATTAGCAGCCGCATATACTATGAAATAGATATGGACAATAGATATACGTGGGGGTAAGTATGAGATGAGCGAGTGGAATAACACATATTTGTTTTATGTTTCTTTGTCTTTTTTTTTTTACATCATATTTAGTGTGAGAGTACTTTTTATTTGACAATTATATGAATTTAAATCCCTAGCTTTAGATGCGAAATCTTCTACTGAATTATCATTAGAACAAGCAAATTATTGATGCAAAAACTAAGATCAAGTGATGTATGTATCAAATACTCATCAGATCAAGGACAAAATGTATTTTTTTTAAAAAAAAAAGAAGCAAACAGACAAACTGTTTCTCACCAGTATTTTATTTTACTTTATTTTATTTGTTCGGGAGATAATTCCTACGTAGAAAGATTTGCTAGATCCAAATAGAGCTTTTGGAAGAATGAACGAATTTATTATTTGATAAAGTAGTAGTAACTTTCAGCATGGACGTATTAAATCTGCAGCAACAAATTTATGTATGTCATTGACAAGCCATGATATTGTTGGTCCAAGTTTAAGATAAATTCGTGTTCACCCAATGGCTTATGCACAACTCCTTTCCGGTAAATCATCATATACCTTCAAAGCCTAAAATCATCTCATCTCTGCTCTGCCCTGATCTGCCCTGCCCTGCCACATTGGGTCTAACTAATAATAATCTACATCAGCCAAACAAAAAACTCAAAAATTCCCTAAGAATTTCCATATACGGGAAATCCGTATCACTTAAAAATTAAGACCATTAAGAAATATCGTACTGCTCTTGTACTTTGCTACGTCTGCTTCCAACCCAGACATTACTGATAAACTTGAAAATGCATTTAAGATTGAGAAAAGAAAAAAAAGAAGATGCATTATGATGAGTAAACTAATTAAGACATGTTGTAGTGGTCGATCAGATGTGGCGGTAGCGTCAGGATCTAGTGATTACTGGAAGGAGGAGGATGAGAGATGGCCTCTGTGTTTCCACTATATAAGGAGCGGATAAGGGAGTAGTAAAAAGCCACATCATAATCACATTGAACTCTTCTCGTTGCCACTCTATCTTTTTACCACCTATTTCTCCGCAATCATCATTGACGCTTGAATATTTCTTCTCCACTTGTTCTCTCATCTTTCCTTCGTTCTTCGTCGAGGAGAGGGCTTCGTTTGTAGCAGACTTTTTATATAAATCATGGTTTTGTGCACCTTTCCACCGCCCAAGGCTGAGGCGGAGGCGCCGGTGTTCGACGCCGCCGTGCTCAGCCTCCGAGCCGACATTCCCTTGCAGTTTGTGTGGCCGGAGGAGGAGAAGCCGGCGCCGGACTCGCAGGAGGAGCTGGTGGTCCCCCTCATCGACCTTGGCGGTCTTGTCACCGGCGATGCGGCGGCGGTGGTGCGCTCGGTGGCCGCGGCGTGCGAGCAGCATGGGTTCTTCCAGGTGGTGAACCACGGCATCGACGCCGCGCTGATTGAGGAGGCGCATCGCTGCGTGGAGTCCTTCTTTGGGATGCCGCTGCTGGAGAAGCAGAGAGCGCAGAGGCGCCCCGGCGAGAGCTGCGGCTACGCCAGCAGCTTCACTGGTCGCTTCGCCAGCAAGCTCCCCTGGAAGGAGACTCTCTCTTTCCGGTTCTCCCCCGGCGGCGACGACGACATCGTTAGAAACTATTTCGTCACCACTCTGGGCGAGGAATTCCGCCACTGGGGGTAATTTTAATTTTAATTTAATCAACAAATTTAAAAAAAAAAAAAAAACTTTTTCCAAACATTGTAAATCCAATTAGCAATTAATAACGACGGCATACTCAGGGAGGTGTACCAGCAGTACTGCGAGGCGATGAACGAACTGTCGTTGGAGATAATGGAGGTGCTGGGGATGAGCCTGGGGGTTGGCCGGCGCCGCTTCCGCGACTTCTTCGAGGGGAACGACTCGATAATGCGGCTGAACTACTACCCGCCGTGCCAGAAGCCGGAGCTCACGCTGGGCACCGGCCCCCACTGCGACCCCACCTCGCTCACCATCCTTCACCAGGATCACGTCCAGGGCCTCCAGGTCTTCGCCGATGGCCGCTGGCGCACCATCCGCCCTTCCTCCAACGCCTTCGTCGTCAATATCGGCGACACCTTCATGGTACTAACTGTTTTAACTCCTATATCATATCTCGAATCCCAATTAACTTCGGCCAACTGATCGATTCAACGATCGATAATCAATAACGTAGGCGCTGTCGAACGCACGGTACAAGAGCTGCTTGCACAGGGCCGTGGTCAACAACAAGGTCCCGCGGAAATCGCTGGCTTTCTTCCTCTGCCCGGCCAACGACCGGGTGGTGCGGCCTCCGGCGGAGCTGGTTGACCTGGACCACCCGCAGGCGTACCCGGACTTCACCTGGCCCGCGCTGCTCGAGTTCACGCAGAAGCACTACCGAGCCGACATGAAGACCCTCGACGCATTTACCACTTGGATCAATCTCCATATCGCCGCCGCCGCCACCCCGGAGTGAGATGCATGTCCTCGTCCATCCGATTTTTGGTTCTTAGTACGAAGCTCGCAAGCTGCTGAGCTCTCTGTGTCGAGGAAAAATAAAGCTGCAAAAGTAAATTGAATCAATAATATTACTACAAAAAACAGAGGAACTCAACCAAGGCTTGCAATATTTACTGTACTTGATAAAATCGCCATTTAAATTTGACGATGAAAGAGGAAAAACAAAAAGAGATTGTTCAGTTTTGCAATCAAACAAAACAAGACAGAGGAGACCAACCCAATGGAATTCGTTGCGACAGGTACACGATATATAGATTGGGATGGAGCTTAAGGAGGGAGCCAAAAGAGTTAAGAGACTAAGCTGATATAAATGGAGGGAGGTGGAGATACCGTTCATATCCTCTCAACTGCAGCAGTTTGTCCTCTGTTGCTATTCTAAATTTTTTTGGGATTGGTCTTGTCACATCCGTTGCCACAGACAGTGCCATTAAACGATTGGATTTGGATCTTGGGGCAAAACTAGATTCTTCCTTCAAAACTCTTTCTTTGGAGCTATTTCTGCAAACACATCTGGCACACTAAATAGCAGCCAGAAAGTGAGACGAGGGAAAGAGAGGGCTTTCTCATAATTTTTGTCCTCAAACCTTCTGACAAACAGGGGTATCAATGGACACGTCTAATATGCACCCAATTTCGACCCAGCATGACTCATGCTAGGCCCGAACACAACCATGCAAACTGCCACACTCGATTTGGCACGAAAAACTAGGATCTCTGTCTTGGTCAAACATTCTTTTTAATTCTAAACAATCTCATATAGTTTTTTTATCAATAATCAAAATAAATTAAAAAACATAAATAGATGATGTAGCGTTATAAAATTTTTAAATTTTCCAAATATAATATATCTTGGATGAAATTTAAATTTTCATTAGGATCCTGGTCCAGCTTAAGCATGGGCCATGGGGCAGGGAATCCATGCCTTACCTAGTCAAGTTAGCTGAAAATTGTTTTTAAATTGAATTTTGTTCTAAATACATGTAAAAATTAAGTAAGCGCTACTTGCATGGGACATTTTGTTGTTGAAGTTTGTTATTGAATTTTCACTTTTATGGTATAGGTAGTCTTTTACATTCAACTAATCAGGAAAGATAAATACATATGTTTGAACTTTGCTTGTTAAATTAACTTGTTTTCGCATTTAATATATGGCTACCAACTAAGAATTGATGCCGGAGATATAGAGAATATAGACTGAACGAAAATTAACTCAGACTTATCTGATTAGATGACTTAGTTGATAATCTCAAGTTATCGGTCTAGATTGATTAGACCGAGATCTAAGGTCATCCGAGTGCGAGCGAAACTTTACTAGGTGTCTACCGAATGCTTCCCGAGCCCGAATAGGAAGTTGAGTGTTGCTCGAGCACCGAGTGCTTCCTGAGTCTGAGTGGGAGAAGCTCACTTCTACAATCCTTGATCGGTCATACCGATCGATCGCACTTTGTCAATCCCCGATCAAGCGCACTTCGCCCATCTCCGATCGTTCTCACTGATCGGGCGCAATTTGTCCATCTTCGCTCAGCCTTACCAACTCAACTCTTTTCCATTGAACAGACCCAAAATATCTGGCTCAGTCATCTCACAGCCCAGCTATATCACAACTTGACCCGGTACCAATTGATGCACTTGCACTAACACAACACATGGATTGTCAGAGTACGTGGGGCAGCATGTTTCATATCTTATCCCACATAGCATCTATATATACAATGGGACATCCCCTTTACTGTAGTATGATACACATCACATCATTAATTAATATGTTATTAATACGGAGAAGAGAGGTATTCAGCAACAATAATATAAATAGGTGTCTGTGCCTGCGTACGGAGATATGCTTTTTATTTTTTCATATTTTTTTATATGCATTTCACTATTCATCTTCTCCATATTTTCTCATCGTTAGAAATTTATTTGAGTGTCAGAATGACTGAGCCAGGACATCTCCAGCCTCCATTCTATCTCTCTCTTTGTTTTTTCGCTCTTTTCTCTCTCGGGCTTCGAAAGGCTCTTCAACGATCTTTTCTTCCTATGATGGTTCCAACGATTTAGTCAATATCATATCCAGCTCATCGATAATTTATCTGTCTATATCTCAGACAAGTACAGATGCAAAAATGAAGTTATTTCGTATAACATTTTTTATTATGTAGATGAACATTTGGATCAGGTTGACATGAATGAAGCAAGTAAAATACCTATGTATTGATAATGATAGGCTTACTCACTCGTTGATGACAAAAGGTGAAATATTCGTCTCAGCACCTCCGCTAGTCTATCTCAGGATGAATATAGAGAAGATAAATCACGGGTGATTACTAGCCCAAGCAATAATTAACATATGGGAGAAGGTAAAAATCTGGCTACTAGTCAGGATTTGATTCCAGACTTCATGGTGACAACTCATTTAATAAATTATATATTTTTTTTATTTGTACATCAATTATTATTTTGATAATCTCCTCTTATTATTTCATAAACCAAGTAAAAGCTATAACAAATACAATCCTTCCTGTATTATCTAATTTTAACTCCATTTCTCTAGAAATTTTAAAGAAATTTGGATTGTATATGTATTTGTAAAACAAGTCATGTTACTTATGATGGCAAAAGAAGATAACGCTTATCCAAGTATTCCTCATAGCTTATTTTTATATTATATAAAGGGAGATAAATCATAATGACTATTAGCCCGAGCAATGATCAATATATAAAGAATGACAGAAACCTAATTATTAGTCAAGAATTAATCCTCAGACCTCATGATGATAATACTCTATGATATATTAATCAACTTTCCATCCCGAGAGGATGCCATTGATGCCACTTAGACCATGTGGTAGCAAGTGATGTGTAAGATTGTCTAAGAAAATTAACAATCTCTCAATAGATTAGAGAAGATTCTTGTATTCTTAGGTAGAATTCAACTTACGAATTATTATGAGCTACAACAAAGGAATCTTAGGTGCATTCTCGTATTCTTAGAAAACTACCATTCAAAATAGGATTGAATTTGAGTTTTAGGTTGATTATGCAGCATATATACACAAAAGAATCTATATATATTTGCCAAAACGGTGCAGTAGCATTATTGGGAGTTTTGAGTTTTATCTGATTTAAAATAAACAGACTGAATCAAGGCAAATCAAGTCGAATCATGTGGGCGGCTTGGTGTGATAGCACCACAAGTGGTGCACGTAATGACATATATTGATGCGTGAGCTAGAAGAGTGTAATTTCATAATTGAGTTGATGGTTGGAGCAGCCGCCAAGGGAAAGGACAAGTTGGGGATTGGCATCCAAAGGGAGTCCTGCATCACATGGCAGCAATTTTGTTGGTTTCGCTACCTTTTTCCCGCAGTGCACGAGGGGAAGGTGCACAGGACAAGACAGTCCTGTCCGTGTCCTATTCCTCTCCACTCTCTTTGTCCTCTTCCTCCTCCTCCTCCTCCTCCTCCTCTATTCTTCATTTATTAATCTCTCTCTCTCTCTTATCCGGAATTTGATGGGTGCTGCGAAGTCCATCTATCAAGGCAATTGCTCTCGGCCACGTTCTCTGTGAGTGGGCTAGCTTCTCGCTTAATTACTAAATCAGGACAAGTTTTCTTTTGTTGATTTTGTCATTAAAATCAAACATAGTTGCTGACTTGATATTTATACTGTAAACCTTTTGTTGATGTGTCCGCAAATGGATTCTGTTATTTATCTCATTCATCTTCATATTTGAAAGAAAAATAATTGAAAATTGATGATTCGTTCGAACTCAACCCTCGTTGCATGAGTGTCTATCCTATCTCTTATCATAACACGTGTCCCGAGAGCAATTGGCCAAATTGAATGATAAGTGAGTTAGTAGGAGGATAGACTTGTCCAAACTTAGATGGCTTTGTCTAGTAAGGATAGCCCGAGAGGAATATATAGAGAGATAGTTGATCACTTTAGCAAATTAGGTGGCTTTGTCTAGTAAGGATAGCCAAACTTAGATGGTAAGTGAGCTAGTAGGAGGATAGACTTGTCCAATTAGAGTTAGGGGGTCGGGCCAAATGATTTGGTCTAGTCAACCAAGCTATTCAAAGCTAATAGATTAAATAGAGCTCAATGATCAAATTAGATGAGCCCGGTTAACCAAGATAAGTTGATCGAGTTAAGCAAGTCTACACTGTTATGATGATGATAAAAGATGAAACGATCGTCCCCAGTATTTCCGTCAGTCCGTCCCAAGAAGCCTACGTTGTTATGACAACTAATTCAAGTGGTTTGGTCAATCTAAGAAACTTAATTGAGGAAGTGAGTGGATATCAATAGGTTGGAAAAATCAATTAGGTCGAATGATTTGAGTCATTCTACTAGTCATGATCAATCAATTTGTGTAGGAGGAGCTAGCCAATTAACTGAGAATGCTAGCTAGTTGGTCTAAGAGAGCAAACTAATTTAATCAATCTAAGTGGGTGAGAGGCTTTAATTGGTGAGCTAGCTAGAAAATCTAAAACAAATCAATTAAATCAAGTGGTCCAGTGGATTTCTTGTACAAGAAGATCTATTACACCGTGTAACCCAAATGATCTAATTAAGTATGTCGATTGATAAATGTTAATTCTTTTGTTATATGCGACAGACATTGAGCTTGTTGGCAAAACATGCAATCCGTCTTTTCCGGGAGAGAGTAAAATGAAAGGCCTAGATTTGATTGTCTTTTCAGATATGCGAAAGGTTTGGAAAGGGAACGTGACCAATCTGTCGCATCCAAAAGGAAGAAGCTTCCAAAAAAAGATATTACGGATCTTTGGCTTGGGACGCGTCCCTCCAAACAATTCAGCTTCGCGTCACAAAATTTCATCATGTCCTTTCGGCCAGGTCTTACTTGTGGGCCCATTTCCATGGGGCAACGAGTTAAAACTACACTCACATAAATTTATTGATTTTTATTACACTTTTTTTTAAATATATTTTATGTACAGTCAGTCGTAAAAATAAGGATTGTTACTCTTTCTTAGTATTTTTTTCTCCCCTGTAAAATAAACTCAATATATTTTAATATTGTCGACTCTGGAGGAGAAAATTTAGTTTGGTGATGGTAAGAGGTGAGGTTATAAATAAGTCAAGTTGAATCAAATTTTATGATATTTAAATTTGTTAAATAAGATAATTAAGTTGAGTATAAAATAAATTAAATTATTAAAATAATTATTTAAACTTGTTTTGTCTTTATTTTTATGAACTTGAACTTGATTTATTTAGATGTTATCGAACTCTCAATTAAAACTTATTTAATTATTTAAAATTTTTATATTTAAAGCTTATTTGATTGGTTATTGAGGTTTATAATACAAACTTATTTATTCATTTTAAAAATTTCTTTGTTTATTTAGTATGTTGATAAGAGTTTTATTGATGAACATGATTTGTAAATATTGTTCACGAATATTATTTCTAAATGTTGTTCACGAACATTAATAAACTGAACATATATATATTCAAATTTGTTTGTTTAGCTTAACAAGTTGTTTGAACTTGTTTATTTAATTGATCTCGTGTGTATTGAACGAATATAAATAAATTTTTATCAAGTCGAATATTAAATTTATTCACGAACGTTCGATTTATTTATAACTCTACTAAAAAATGGAAGAAATAAAATTAAAAAAAAAATTACTCTTCCACCTTTCTAAGGAAGAGGGAATCCGGTGGCTATTCCATTCACCTAAGGTGAAACCATTTAGAACCCTATTGGAGGAGTATAATACAATAGTTTTGGCGGAATAGTTCATCATTCGTTTCTAGACCTAACTTATTATCTTCGAGGAAAGGAAGATGACAGTTACATGACACTATAAATTATATGTAAATTGACTCATAGAAAGATTCAAATATTAAAAAATTGGATAAGTTTGGGAGATAGAAGACAAAGTACAACTTTAAAAAAAATACTCTCAAGAAGAGGGTTAAGACCTTGCATGTCTCACTTTAAGAGGCATAGATAGAGTACAAAAGAACAAGCAATGCATTCATTGTTGGTTAGAAATTATTTATTTGTGGGAAATAGTGTTTATTTTTATTTAAAATAGTTTTTAGTGTTTGGATGTGATATTAAAATTTATTGAAAAATATTTTTCTAATGTTGGTACACAAAGGGAAAAATATTTTTCATAAAAGAAGTCATTTTTCTATAAAAAAAATTATATATTTTCAACTGACCAAAATAAAACATTTTTTGTTGACCATGATTTTCCTAATCATAAGAAAATTCAAAAAATATAAATGTTTTTCTATGTAACTTCAAAGAATATACACTCAGGTGTCATACGGAAGGAACTAGTGCATCAACGGTGAAAGCAACTGACCAAAGAAACTATCTCCAATGATGAAAAATAGTTAATATCCAATCAAGGGATCGGAGACAACATGATCAATCAATGTTAAAAATGTTGTGCCACCGGGATAATGGTGCAAAAGCAAAGCATCTTCTCAATTTCATAAATATTTAAGAATTGAGACTTATCTTTAGTGAACGATTGACTTAAGAATATTAAGTTGATAAATTATCTGTTGCGAGTGCTTTCTAATTTATCATGATGATCGACAAATTTTTTTTATAAGATCGAACCGATCATCCAGGATTAAAAATGTTGCCTTGAATTCCACAGCCCATGTCAACTCTCAATTCACCTCAAGTGCACCAACCACCAAGCTCAAGTCATCAGCTTTAACTAAACTCAACCTTCTTATACTCATTTGAGACCCGAGCTTAATCAATACTATTACAAGACTTCTATCTTCAATGAATTAAGCTACTGTAAACCAGTCCAAAAGTATGCTGATCATCATCTGACTGCATTTCCAATGACTTCAGTGCCATAAAATTTTCTTTTCTTTAATTTCTTTCTTTTCCTTAATTATTTTTGGATCTGGTTGTGCTACTACTTTGTCAGTCTGAGTTCTTCCTCTGTCCTGTAGGTACAAGCCAAGTGGCCAACACATCAGCTGTCGTCCAAAATATAAAAATTCAATTATAGCTAGAGGCCAGATTCTTATTGTCATGCACAGCCAAGTTGCCAGTTCGTCACCAAGTTGCACCCTTCAACTAATCCATGCGAAAATTATGTTTTTTTATTTGTCTTTATACCCTCTTTGTCTTCTTACACGATAAACAATTGCTTGTCGATACATGACAATTCTACATCACCTACAATACTACCACAATGGAACAAAAAGAAAATCTTACAAAATCCTGTCTTTCATCAAAATGCCACACACAAAAATTCCTATTTTCTACTCTAGATCACCTTAGCAAGTAAAGCACAAAATCATAATGTCCATCAATCCAACGGAATAATTCAGTCCTGCAATCTCTTACTCTAGGGGTTGCTTAATTCATTCTTCGAATCTAAAATTTAATTTGTAATTCTTTTCCAAATTCCAAGCATAATTGTTGACCGACTGCCAGAGAACATTCACTTTCCACACTAAATTTATTTGCTGTGTTACTACTCTCTGCCCAGAAAACACAACCTATACCCCCTTTTGTTTATCGCACCAAATTGAGCAACCTGACACAAACCTTATCATTCATCCTGAAGTATCTTGTTGAAAGCATGCATGTTAATCCGATACAGTTAGCTGCGTTAGTAGCATGAGCACAATTAGATGTATCTTCAGTTTCAGTTTTCATGGAGACATTGCCACCCGTTGCGAACAGTAGCTACTGCTTTCATCATACACACACTATGCCCATCAGTTGCAACAAATTAAAAGCTTGACAAAATAGTTGTTCTGCAGTTGCATCTGTCTCGACCTGTGAATTGATTGGAGCTGAGGATCCACGCACCTTGTGCATGGCCCCTGATAATTGAAGTCCAGGATTGGTGATGGCATTGGCAGTGGACTCTCACTCAAGCACACTGCAGAGTGCAGAGGGATGATTAAAGAGGAGGGAGTGGGGTGGCTGTTGGGGACAAGACACATGCAATGGGAAGTGATTTACATTTAGGAGTGGCCACTTTGGGAGGCCAAAAGAGCAGGGTGGATCAATCAGCTCAAGCAGAAGGGGTCCTCCCTGTATGCTTAATATGTCATGTCCAATGTGTAGGTAGTATATGTTCGGACGAAAAGAATTTTTAGTTTTTTATAATAATATAATATGATTTTTTTTAATCTAAGTTTTTATATATTTATTTTTAAATTTTATTCAAAAAGTCGGTATCTTTTGATATATTTTGGATCTTTCTTAGCATCTTATCATTTTTAATTTGCTTGAACCAAATTTTTTTATATATTTTTATAATAATACAATATTGTCTATTTTAAACCTAAATTCTCTTATAGATTTATTTTTAAATTTTATCCAAAAGACCTCGTACTAATAGAGATATCTTCCTCTTATAAACACATGATTTTTTTCATATATTTTTAATATAGAACTTTAATTATATTCCCGACGGTATATAATTATGGCAGCTTAATAATATATTTTTGATTTCAGACATGATTATCCTACGAGCTGAAGTGAGAGAGAAATTATGAAGAAAATAAAATGAGAAATTATCAAATGAAGAGAAACCATCGTCTCTCAAATTTATCGAACAAAAAGTTTTATTCAATCAAAAAAAGATAATCCTAAAATAACTAAACAAACATTTATATAGATCCAAAATTCTAACTTATAAGATGAAAATATCACAAATATCTTAAATACTAAAAAAATAAAAATTATTAAAAATAATTTAAAAATATATATTCGGAGCTTCTGAAAAAATCCTAAACTATATTTTACGTATCCAAAACTTGACTAGTTATAGATTCCATCCAATAATAAATATAAGTTTCTGAATGAATTTCAATCAAAAAAAAATGTCTTATTCTTATATCCGAATCAAAAATCAGGACTCATTAAAATTCGGCTCCTCCTTATATATATATATATAGAGTTTTGATAGCCCCCGGGGCAATGGTTAAACTCTCCAATGGTTAATCAAGGGGTCTAAGGTTCGAATCTCAGCTACGGCGCATTGCAGGGAATTT
>JBBUKS010000002.1:10481094-10500276 GCA_038050645.1 Hedychium gardnerianum | reverse complement strand
TTCCATCTCTCGTCATCATCAATTTATCCCCTGGCCAGTGGCCACGACCCCACGGATCACATTTATTAAATGTTGCATCACCCGTTACGACCCCATTAGGTGACACCGGTATGACCAGAAATAAACAAATCATGGCTACAAAAGATACCAAACCACATAAAACAAAAAGAATACAAATCATTTCGCATTCCACGCCTTCACCTTCTCCACTCTTCCCTCTCTCTCCCTCTCTCTCTTTATTCGCATTCTCTTGCCAGATCTCTCTCTACCCAGAGACATCCATCCGATTAGAGGCAGAGTAGTAGTGTTGATGGTGGTGAAGGGACGGCCTTCGCTCCTCTTCCACTACCTGTTCGTCCTCCTCCTAATGGCCGTCACTTCCTTCCTCCCTGCTGCTGCCACCACCGACAGCCACCTCCGCCGTCGCGACCCAGCCAAGAGTAAGAAGAAGAAGAAGAGGACGCCACCGCCTCCCCCTTCCAGATCTCTCCCTCCGCCGTCCTCCTCCTCCTCCTCCTCGTGGGAGCATTTCAAGAGCCTGCTCAGCTGCCGCTCCGCGGTGGCGCAGGTCCACGATCCGGCGTTGCGGCTCGGCCGCGCCGTCTGCGGGTCATCCATCTGCGCCCTCCGCGATGTCGTACACGGAAACACCCGCGTCGTCCACCGCTCCGATACCGACCTCTCCTCCGACGCGAGTTCCATCACACAGAACGAGACCGCGCCGCTAGCGCGCTCAGCCCGCCACCGCCCGGCGCCTCAGGCGGCTTCGCTTGGCTGTCGCGGAGGCGGATACTATTCCCCGCTCCCCAAGCTCTCCGGCTGCTACGAGTGCCACGCCGTCTCCGTCGACTCGTCTTCCAGGTTCTTTCTCCAACAACGAGTCCGCACTAATTTATCCATTTTTTTTTTCCGAAAAGAGAAATTGATCGTTATGTGCTAATTAGGGGGTATCCAAGGCCGAGAACGATGCTGTGTGCTTGCGCCGAGTGCGGCGAAGTGTTCACGAAGCCTGAAACCCTAGAATTGCATCAAATCACACGACATGGAGGTATAATCAAATTGGTTGATGAAGCATTAATGTCTGAATTGTTTGAATTATGTCGAAGAGCCGAGTTTTTAGATTAAATATATATATATATTTTTATAAATTACTTTTAGTGAGAAAGAAAAAAAAAAGAGTACTTGTAGTACTGATGATAACGTTAACGTACCGTGTAGTGTCGGAGCTGGGGCCCGACGATTCGGGACGCAACATCGTGGAGATAATCTTTAAGTCCAGCTGGCTGAAAAGGGACCGTCCGATCTCTAAGATCGAGCGCATCCTCAAGGTCCATAACACGGCCCGGACCGTCGCGCGCTTTGAGGACTACCGCGCGGCCGTCAAATCCCGCGCCCTCCCGCACTCCGCCGCCAGCGACGCCACTCGCCACAACCACCCCTCCCGCTGCGCCGCCGATGGAAACGAGCTCCTCCGCTTCCACTGCACCTCCCTCTACTGCCCCCTTGGCGCCCGTGGCTCCACCTCGCTCTGCTCCAATACCGGCGACACCGCTTCCTCCGCCGTGGCCTGCGGCGTCTGCGCCATCATCCGCCACGGCTTCGCGCGGGGGAACCACCCGCATGGAGTGCGGACGACCGCCAGCAGCGGGCGGGCGCACCACTGCGGCCACGCCTCCGGCGCCGCGGAGGACCGGCTGCGGGCCATGCTCGTGTGCCGCGTCATCGCCGGGCGAGTGAGGCGCCCGGGCGACGACCCGGCGGCGGAGGACGCTTACGACTCGGTGGCCGTGCCCGACGGAGCCGGCGCGTACGGCAACCTGGAGGAGCTGCTGGTGGCCAACCCGAGGGCCATCCTCCCCTGCTTCGTCGTCATCTATCGGGCCCTCGATCAGGAATATCAATCCACAGTCAAAGAAAAATCACTAAATTAGCAAGTAAATTACTAAATGTCACAAATATTTTTATTTAATGTTGGCATCAAATGCAATGGTGACTTAAGGCTAGACAAAAATTAAAAGGGTAGCCCACCCTCTCTGTCTCCAAAGTCCAAAGTCTTCATCTTGACCGATTAATAGACTAAAATTATGTCTATAAGTCGAAAGCTTATTATTTGTGACGAATAAATATATTATTGGGTGAGTAAGATCGAGATTTATTTTAATAGAAGTAGATAATCCAATGCATGAAGTGCTGGCCATTTAGCTTCTGTCTCCTGATCTGGAAGCCTTCACCTTTTCCAGCTTGTTTCCATATGGATTCTGGATTGATGAGAGTGCAAGGCTTGTAGTTGCAGGCACATGATCCAAACAACTTATTATCAAAATATTGTGTAGCTTACATTATAATACTCTTCCACATCGAGCTCAAGCTAGATGGGGCCAACTGCAATGACTAACTTTAACACTTATAAAACAAATTATAAAGATTAATTTTATGCTTATATATTGAACCATTGCACTATGAGTGATTTTACATCTGAATGAATGATTGATATTTTGTAGAAGGTCGCCATTATGTGAAAAAAAAAACAGCAAAAAAGAGTTCCCACAATCTGAAAAATTGTGATTCAATTTTTATATAAACAAAAAGCCTCTCCTAAAATCCTACAAAAATAACTTGGATTTGCCATATAACCTGTGTTTTTTTTAGTGTAATTCATGCACGATTATGGTTCATATCTTGATGAAACATTGTTCTTGTCCCAAAACAAAAAGCAACTTTCTTCAGTGAAATCTTAACAAGGCACTCGTGAAGTGGATGATTATTTACTCGATTCACATGGCCAATGAATTGAATGCGCCTCGTGAAGTTTCTTGAACGCCACTCACATCCACCAAGGCAGCCTCCCTCCGCTGGGATTCGCCAGCACTGAATAATCTAGGGAAGACCTTGGGCACTGAACCACCCATCGAAGCTGCAGTTTCTCCTGTGCTTTGTATTTTAAATGATGGATCACAAAAGTAGTCAATTTCTGAGCTTAAAAATGAAACTTTTTCTTAATCTTTTAAAGGGCTGTAGGGTTAGCTTCAGGTACTTCTTTAAGCCCATTATGAATTTGGTTGCATCCAGGCATCTACCATCTCGATTATAATTTGGTTTACCGGTACTTGGGCATATTGAAAATTTAGAATATTTAATTGTCCCTTTCTCTTTCCTTTAAGTTGTTATTTGTTACTTCTTAAAAATAATATATATTTTTGTTTCCTCATCTACTTTCTAGACTCCAGTGGTCCCTAACTAGGCATCGAGACTAATAATTTCTACGAAAGCCATTAGCAACTTGATTGTTATTCAACATAATCTCTTTATCATTTCATATCATGATATGCCCTTAAAACTTTAAGTCAGTATCCCTCCTAATAGGCCTCATTCAAATATCCACTTGACACAATCATAACTAGTGACCAATCTGAGAACACTTCTGTTTTACTATAACTAATTTTAATTCAAATAGTCATTGATTAAATAAGAGTGGTAAGCTCCTTGTTAATTACTCAATCTTCATAATGTTATCAACATAGCTAAGCACAAGTGTGTAGGCAACTCTTTTAAGGGATAAAATGCTAAACACGAGTATGTAATCCTCTTAAGAAATGAGGAGTAACTTCAATTCTAAGAACCAATTACACTTGTTTACATGAAATCTTATAGACACTAGGTATTTTTATCAAAAGGAATCTTATTGCTAGCCATGTTCAATTGTTCATTTTCTAATAATCCACTTATATTCTAGTCTAGACATTACTATGTCTATAAGCATGAGATTATCTATTATTATCACATAATAGAAGCTAATCACATATTGCTTATGCCATGAGATTATCTATTATTATCACATAATAGAAGCTAATCACATATTTGCTTATGCCATGAAGTCATTAACACGTTGAAAGTTTTAATAGCATTGTCTTGTGCTTTAGAATCATTTCATGATCTCTTTTAATTTATTTCTAGGGTAACAATACTTATGTGACGAGATAGTCAATACCATATGACATGGTCAAATCAATAATCAAATTGAACCAAAAATTAAGTTAAATTAAACTTGGATCAAGTCAAATCGAGCTCGAGTCAAGTCGATCCCCTCTAGAAGATCTCAAGTCAAGTCCATTCAAATTACAACTAAATTTGATCCGTCTTAATTTGAAACTCTGATTCAGCAGCACGGTGATTATTAAAACGTCGATTACCAAAAAATATATCTCTCAATAAGAGAGAGAAAAGATGTGTCCTTTAAAATATTTTACTTTTTTAAAAAGATAATTGAGTGCAACATCAATATAAATAATTTTATTATTTTTAACTCTCCTTGTTATTTATTTTCACTTTTTCATGGACTATCGGAGGCTTTGACAAAACCCCTCCGATAGTCAATGTCTAAGAAAAAGTTAGAAAATAGATGGCAATCCTTCCTTTATTTGATGGAGTCGTTTGGAAATTTGGAACTTGAAAGTCTGACCTGGAACTAAATTTCTGTCTCGGGTCTAGATTGGAAGCGGATCGAGCAATAAGAAGAGGTATCGGTCAAAGCGAAGATATCGTGCTTGCTCGTCTCCAGCGACCGTCGACGATATGGTAAAACTCTTCTTCCTCCCGTCGTTTTTCTTAGATCTTGTTCTGATGTCGTCGAAACGGTCGGATGGGAGCAGATCCGATTCATTCTGCTGCAGAATCGGCAGGGGAAGACGCGTCTGGCGAAGTACTACGTACCCCTCGAGGATTCTGAGAAGCACAAAGTTGAATACGAGGTCTGTTTCTTTGTTATTGCTGTCTCCTCCTCATCTAATTTCTTCCTCGAAAGGATCTTTGACATCTGGTTGGTCCCTAGGTTCATCGGTTGGTGGTCAATAGGGATCCCAAATTCACCAACTTCGTTGAGGTACACTCTTTCCCGTTAGCAATTTTATACTTTATGAAGCTTTGCACAATTCTGTTTATCTTTTTTTATGACCTGTGATTTGGGATCTATCGTATTGATGCATCGTTATTATGGATCTGTCTCACCGTGGGAGACAGAAGCATATGACATTATTCATCTCTAGAACAGCACGCTTACCCTCAAACACAAACTTGGAATTCTTTTCAGATATTCCTGTTGCTTCTTGGGTTAACTATGCCCATAACAATCTAGAATTTGGGGTGGATGGGGGAGAGGGGAAGGAGCAAGGGAAAAGCAAGTTGATCTTGATGTAATCTAGGATTTGGGGTTTGGGGACACATGTAGGGTTTCCTTTAAAATTCAAAATTTTATGTTTTAATAGTTGTTTAGTCTGCCAATTTTTTTTTGGGATAAACTAGGTTGATGTTTTACAAAGAATTAGTCTTATTTCACGTTTATGAAAAGAGTTAGGATATCATATACTTGATTATCTTAGCATAATAATATTATTTTTCCTCTTTGTTCATTGAGAGTTGAGTTTTTTGTTGCATGATTTGTTTGTGTTGCATCAAGTCTTCTTGGCTGATGGTGCCTACAGTATAAGAGTAGCAATCATGAAGAAGGTGGATGACATATAGCCAGGAAAAGAGGTGACCTATATAGAAAGATGGGGTAGTAGAAAGGTGGGGCTTGCATTAGAGGAAAATAGGCGCCTGAATGATCTAGAAATGGGATGTTGAGAACTGATGGGGGGAATGCCACAACAAAGAGAGGAGAGAACATGTTTTCCCGTAGGGATTGAGCACAATAAGCAAAGCCTTTCAGGATATATATATATATATATTGTACAAAGGAGAGGAAGAAAAATGAGTGTTTGGGTGGAAGGAAAAAAGAATATATGTTTGGTTCAGGGGTTTGTATCAAAATAGAAGGAAGATGGAAGGCACATGTAACAAGTCAGGAACGCTCTGGATGTGGATGTCTCTAAGTCAATAATTAGAAGATCTAGGCCTGGATGTTTGAGTTTGGCCTCATTTCTTCTGCAAATTTTCTTTTCAATACTTTGATTCTCTAGATGAATGCTTTGACTATGATAACAAGTTGTTAGGAACAACAAGGAACATAACAACTGATGAGGATAGTTAGCCTTTTAGAGAGTAGAAAAGAAAAGTGATCATCTAGGAAGAGGATAAAGTAGTAGAGTGGATAGAGGAGAAGTGGAACTATTTATTCTAAAACATGTTTGATTCTTCCTTTATCTTAGAACATTACATTCATATGACCAACTCTTATAGCTTTGGCTTACTCTTTATTTGAATCGCTCCGGATAAAAACAAACCAATTATATAATCCATCTATTCTAATATTTTTGGTCCATAGTAAGCCAACTCTAAATTAAAACTAGTTACTATAATTTAAAATATAACTAAAACTAAATATAATTATTTATTCTCTGCTGGCGTGGAGTTCCTCCATTGTAGATAATCGCATGACACTTTTATTATCTGATAAATGGTTAGTAAAATTTAGGTTTAGGTAAATTTATCTTTGTATTCTGTTGTGATTTGGTGTATGGGTACCCAAAATCATTATTTCTGGGCCAAAGTAGGAATCAACATAGTTAGCTAGATAGATATGCAGCCTATCTGACAAGAAATGATTGCAAACTGTCAATTCCTATGTGACAAGGCAAGACGTATTTCTCCTCAAAGACCCTTACTGAATAATGTATTATCTGTCTAACGTTCAACAGAAAAGTCCTTATTTACAATTGTGTTACCTAGAAATATTCGTATTAATATCAGCTTATGGATGCTTAGCTTCTATGTATTATTTAATAATTGAAATATCATTTGTAGGTTAAAAGCTATATGAGGTGGAGATCCTTCTCTAGTTTTAAATGATGGAAAGATGTAGTATGACTGCTATGACTAGTCATGCTTTATGAATCAGTGTTGGATGTTTAAAAATAACTAATAAAAAGCTTACTGTAGTGGGGATAAGAATGTTGAGATGACTGAGATTACTAGGAAAGATACGATAAAAAAATGATGACATTTGCAAATGGACCTCATAGATCAAATATGAGAGGAAATAAATTAAGTTGTATACACATATTTAAAGACGATTTATAACTTTCTTACCTGCACAAGTTGGATTAACTATATCTGAATGTATTCGGGGCAATGAAGAACAAGGAAACATATACTTAACATACTCAAAAGTGATCTTAGCAACATTAGTGATAAAATCTGTATAACCATCGTAGAAATATATGACTTGTTGATGTCTTCTGGCTTAATATTAATAACATTTGAACGGATAGCGAGTACATGAAGCACAATGTGGAAAATGATTCTACATGTTATGCTTTATTTCAACAGAACAAAAATAAAGTATGTTCTTTGATCCTTTTCCAATTTCGTGTGATTTTCTTTTCCTTTTGCTAGGCAAATAATCATTTAACTAAAGAAATTTAATTTCAGTTCAACTAGAATTTTGAATTCTTAATTCTCTTTTATTCTTTGTTTCTGAGTTCTAATTACCATGTCAAGTGTTCTGAAGAACAGATAACAGATTATGCGTTCTTTCAAAGTCTTAGGCATGCATAATGCATGTTGTTAAAATTCATTTTTATGGTATATGAAAAATGGGTGTAAACAAGAATGACAGCTTGTGGCCAATATAAGCATGGGTCTCATCAACAAATCATGCAGTATCTGTGTCAATAAAACTGTGATTTTTTTTTTTCCCTTTCATAAAGCTTCTGCAAATGATTACTGCTTATGATCATGTGAAAACATGGATACGGGCATGAGACATTGAATCAGTAATAATCCATGTGAACTGCAGAACTTGAAATTTGGAACTGTGGTTATATCACAGCCATAACTTATGTTATGAGATTGTAATAAGATTTGGAATTGTGGCATGGATCACCTGTGATTTCTTTTTGGCAAGTATATTTGTTCATGATATTGGTGTCACTTATACATTTTTCTTTGTGCAGTTCCGCACTCACAAAGTTATTTATAGAAGATATGCGGGACTCTTCTTTTCACTGTGTGTTGATATCACTGATAATGAGTTAGCATACTTGGAGTGCATCCATCTATTTGTGGAGATTCTCGATCATTTCTTCAGCAATGTTTGTGAGCTAGATTTGGTGTTTAACTTCCACAAGGTTAAAATCCTATATCTGAATTTCTTCTTGTCTTGACTACTGTAATTAAATTCCTATATTTGTTCAGTATGCCCGATCAGTCATTTCTTTATTTTTCATTTGGTCTGCATTCAACATTTTCTTTTCCAGCTGAAGCTTCATCTTCAACTTAGAAATGTGGTAGTTTGTTTTATCACCATTTTGTTTTGAATTTTACATCTGTTTGTTGCATGCATAAGTTTATTCATATTTTTTTTAAAATTTCAAATCGTGCCTATTCTAATCTTATATGTAACCAAAATAACTTGATGTCTTTCTAAAATATTGTTTTCATGGGTTGTTCCAATTTTCGTTTCCTTATTTGGCCAACATTTAGTGGATTTTCAAGTCCTATGAAGACCATTTTATAATAAATGAATCATTGGTACTAATTCTTGAATATGCCAATCATGGAGGTTAAGATCTGGATCCAAGAATCAGGCAATGTACTTTAACATGGGAAGTTGGTAAATTCGACTAAATATTCATTTTGCAGTGAATCCAAGCATTAAACCAGCATGTACATGGTTGTTGGACTAAATTTTTCTCCTAATTCGTCCTTGTCAACATGCGAACAAAAACTTAGTTTGTGTTTTGGATTTCCTATGAGACCTCTTTCCTGCCATGTGCATCTAATTGGTCCTTGCTAACAGTAGATCAAAATCCTAGTTTGGTATTCTAGGTTTCCTATGGGATGCCTATTTCTTATATAGTTTTAATTAGCTCTGAACAATAGTTTACCATAGAATAGTATTGATATTTACTAACTGAATGTTCTCGACAAATTAATTCCATGTCAAGAAAAGTGAACTGCAAACCTAAGCAAACTCCCTCTTTTTGAATAAGTTTAGCTTTTCCACAGGTCATCAAGTCCATGATTAACAGTACATGTTGTAACTTCTATATAGCATAACATTGTGGAACTAATCGAAGATGAAATTCAAGAAATTGAGTGTGCTTGTTACAATTATTTGCTGACAACTTATATATATTTCACCTGATGTATATACATTCTTTGTCAGGTTTATCTCATATTGGATGAGTTTATTCTTGCTGGAGAGATTCAAGAAACAAGCAAGAGGGTTAGTCATTGTTAAGTTCATCTCTTTTTTTAAAGAATGCTACACATTAACAGTATTGTTTCTATCTAAATTAAAGCTTTGATATGTCCTTCCTGTTGAGCATGGTGTAAAAACATTCATGGTATTCACCAATAGAGGTGAAGTGTCAGTCCCAAACCCAAATGAACATGATTAATGGGGTTGTGTTAAATCTTGGCAAGCAACCTAAATTAGTAACTAAACATTGAATTGAATATGTGGGAGACTAATAATGTAGATTAAATAGATTCCAGTGGAAGGATAAGATTTGGGACTACTGGAGCTTCTTGTCGTGTTCACCAATCTAGTTTAACCTGATGTCTATTATTGTTGGACCCGTTATTTTTTCTTGAATGGTTGGTATGGTTAGAGTGCTCAGGTATATCTAATAATAACATGTTCATGTACTAATTTGTGCCTGATGCATGTTTGAACTTTCCTTCTGTCGCTTCTTTCCTGGATAATATTTTCTTTTTCTTTGGCTGTATCCGGTCTGTAGGATGGTACATGCAAGCAATTTAGCTTCTTCAACAATAACATTTGATTTATTTTAAATGTAGTAGGTCAGGAACAACTTCTTTGAATTTGAGAAGTACAAAAGGAGATGATGGTATATAGAAATACCCTGAGCCCAAAACATAACATTATTTGTGATATTTTAGGGCTTCCACATATGACGATGAAAATTTTCTAGTAATTTGAATCAGGCATTCTGTTTCGCCATATATACATCTCGGAACAATCTGGTAGTTAATAACTCTTGTAACAATTCTATTTTGTTGTTTATAATTTGGTTTTTTCCTCTCTTTTCATCATGCAGGCGATAATTGAGAGGATGGGTGAATTGGAAAAACAGGAATGAGAACCCGCCATGCAACATCTCACACGATGGCATAAATCGATAGAGCTGGACCCTTGGCAGCAAATTATTAGTATGTTTTCAGGAAGAAAAACGGCGTGTTGTTGAACAGTTAGGCCATCGTTGTTTTAATTCGTTTTGTATTTCAGCAAATTGCGAGGATATGGAATTACCCAACATATTTTGGTAGCCTTGGATATCTGAGCGTTTGGTTGTTGGACCATGATTTGACAATTTTACATCAATTGCATACGTTGACATGTATGGCTGTAAACAAGTTAAATAGAGTTACATTTTAAGATGATGAAATTTATTTGAAAAGATAATCAAATTGAGGCGAGTCTAAAATGAATCAAGTTTTTGAAATGATTGTTCAAGTTTGATTTGGTTTATTTTTTATGTGCTTGAATTTATTAGAAACTTAGTTTGAGCTTGATTCGTTTAGATATTATCGAGCTTTTACTTCAAGTTTGACTTGAGTTTGGTTCGTTTAGATGTTATCGAGTTTTCAATTCAAGTTTATTTAATTATTTAAAAAATTTATTTGCTTAATTGATTATTGAGCTTGATAATTTAAATTTATTTATTTATTTTATTTTATTTATTTAATATGTTAATAAATTTTTTATTAATAAATATGATTATTCACGAACGTTAACGAGTTGAATATATATATATTCAAATTTGTTTATTTAATTTAATAAGTTATTCAAATTTGTTTGTTTAATTAATTTTGTTTATATTAAATGAATATAAATAAATTTTTATCAAATTGAATATTAAATTTGTTCACAAACGCTTAATTCATTTCCAATTCTATTGACATGAATTATGATTGCCCACGTGATAATTTCAAGAATGCAATTGAACCAAATAGCCCGAGCAAAGTGTCTAGCCAGCCTAACTTTGCCCGACCTAGGGGCAATTAGTTTTCTTTTATGATTTAAACACAAAAATACTATTTTCCACAAGCAAATAGAGCTCGAGGCTGATCGATAAAACAATGCTGATAATCTACGTTAGCTGGATCATTTCGATGCATTGTAAGGAGAGGATGGAGACAGAAAAATCCAGATGCAATTACTAACACTAAAAGCGAGTTTAAATGACCCGCAGAGCATGTAAATCAGTAAATGTAATGGATTAAATAAGCGACAATCACCATTGCAGCTAATGCATTAGCTTGAAGCTCTTGGTTTTTTGGCTATCTTAGACAAAACGAAATCATCATCATCATCTTCTTCTTGAGAGTCCCCAGCCTTCCGCTTCCTTGAAACCTTCATTTCCGTTTTCGGGACAGTTTTCTGCAGCTTTTTAGCTGTGCCATTTCGTGTCATCTCAACAGAGACAGCCTTTACCGGTGACCTCAACTTCTGCTGTTGGTTCTTCTTGAGCTTATTCTCATACACCTTCTTAGCTTCGTCCAATGGAAGCAAACCCCATTCCATCATCCTGCATTAAAAACAAAAAGAGCCAAATTCCTCAGAACAAGAGAGGTATAAGTAATAAAATGCACTCTATAACATGATAATTAAACTCACTGTTCATCAAGCAAAACTGAATACACAGTTCAGGCGCAAGTATGTTTTCACAAACTTGCTTTCCAGTTTATTGGTCTAATTTGATGTTGATGTTTAGAGTGGTCAACAATAGTGCAGAAATTTTCTTCGTCCATGTTAAGTTTCTTTCATATGAATCCAAACGAAGTTTTTGTCAAATACAAGGAGAGATGATCTACTTGTGCCAGTATAAAGTCTAGTTCTTGAATGATATTTTGAGATAACGGTACATACAATATCATAGACCAGTAGTTATAAGGTTTCTTAAATTCTATGCTCGTAATAATTATGTAGGTGTTTCTTCTTGAGAAACATTTAGACATCTACCCATAGGCTTGATGGCATTAGAGAAACATTTTTTTCATGATATATTATTCTACTTTATCGTTCAATCTAACAAACAAAAAATTATGTCCCAACTATTTGTTGTTGATACCCCGCCCATGAAGACATCGTACATCTCCGACTCCAAGCCACTAAAAATGCTCAAGGTCATACATGAGACTTATTAGGAAAAGGCTTCTGAATATGTCTACTCAAGTTTTTTAATGCCAAACTAATCATTTAATCTTGACTATAAATCATGAAATGGTCGTGGTTGATTCAAGCGATTTCGACAATCAACCTTATTTGGCTAATATCAGTTTAGAAATGCAGTATGCCACCATAATTACTGCAATCACCGCCAAAATTGTAATGCATACTATACTTCCAATAATATCACCCTACTAAAAGATTACAATAATTATAATAATTAAAAAATGCAATATACCAAGTGATTAAATCACTAGGTGATTCGGTGACTTAAATAAACCAGTATGGATGATTCTGGCTTAGGTAAAGCAATTGATGTAAAACACCATTAACATTGTTTATCAATCCATACACGCACGTGCGTGGACATGTGCACATACACATGTGAGCACAAACGGACACACATACATCCACAAATACAGCTAATAATAATAGTTAGAATACATATCTTGTTGTCCATATACTTGCTAACAGAAGTACCGGAAACAATCTCAAGAACCTTTTTTAAAAAAGCAAGATTAGTAATGTGTTCGATAAGAGAGCTCACAAACTCTTGTTGGTTTTACCCAGAATGCCCAAGAGGACGCAAGGCACTGAGAAAATGATCACTTAAGGGAAGTTTCTTAATTTAAACTAGCAAGCAAGTCCATAAAATAAAAGATAATAAGCACTTGGAACCATATTTGTTAAGTATAGAAATTTTAGAAACAATTGTGTCTTAAAACTTGGATCAAGACGAAGTGAAATAGTTTAAGAGCATGGCACAAAAAATTGATACCTATGCATCTCCATTTTTCAAGACCAAACAAAAGTACATCCTAAAGCGCAACATAATGTATGACCTACAAATCTAATGTTGAGTGAAGAAACTTATCACCAAATAAATAAATCACCAACAAAAGGTAACCTGCAAATAAGTTTTAAGAGACAAAGTACGTTTCTAGAAGACCAAGGAGTGAAAAAGGAATACGAAGCAACATAAGTTATGGAATGAGGATAGCTAGAAACATTAATGATTAGCATTATGTGCATTAAACAAAGGCATTGTATCATCATCATTGAATCATGTTTATCCTCACATTTTGTAGTTTGCTAAATGAATCTTATCCCTCCATTGAATTCTATGCAAGGCAATATCATTAAACGAAGGCATTATATAAAACAAAAAAAATCGATAATACTTTCAGTAGGATCCAAAAGAAAGCAAGTAGAAAAAAAGCATCCTTTCATGCAAGAAATAGCATAGAACTAACCATAGTGCAGCCATTTCACTTCCTGGAACCTGATTGTAAAGTGATTCATAGAAAATTCGCAAAGGATCTCTCTGCAGCAACAGAAGACATAAAAAGAGCAAATTATCCTAAATCAGAAACCCTAAAGTTAATCTACAGTCTATTTATCTTCAATGAACAAATGGTTCAAACACAGAGAAAGAAAGGAACCATACTTCCTCCGGCTGGTCGTGCTTCTGCCCTGGTAAATCATACACCTTTCTCCCCTTTACCTTTCCATCAGCAACGGAACCCTTCTTCCCAACTGCTTTTTTCACCACCTCTTTAATCCTCTTCCTCTTCTTTTTTTCCTTCTTCTCCTTCAAAGTACAACGACGCAATCAACGATACATCAGGGAAGCCAAAACTTCAAACGTTATGCACAAATAATGAACCAAAATGAGAGCCAAATAAAACTTTACATCCTCGTTTTCTGAATCATCCGCTTCACTTGTCTTCACTCGGGAAACACTCTTCACATTCTTCTTCTCCTCTACCCTCTTCTTTATCTAGGAAAAATGAATCATCCTTCATTAAACAACTACATAGATAGCACAGTCAAAAGATTCTTTTTTTTCCGCCCCACAAAAGAATAAAAGGAAACCAGAAAACCTACCTTCTTGTCATTTGTCTGCTCGAAAACTTCCTCTTTCTTGACCTTTGAAGTGGAGTTTTTGGATTTCTTTACTCTGGATTTGGAGAGAGGAACATTATCTTGATCCTCGTCGTCTTCTGCGCCGGTGCTCGGCTCCTCCTTCTTCACCATTTTAGCACTGGAAAAAGCGGAAAGAGGGACGTCGTCGCAGGCGCCTTCCTCGTTCTTCAATGATTTCGCGATCCCTTCCGCCATCTCTTGAGAGAAAATGGAGCAGAAAAAAAAGGGTAAAGAGCACAAGCGACGTCCCTTCGAAATCTTTTAAGAAGCGGCTTGACAGTGGAATGCCGAGGTCTCGACCGATGGATCTAGATCTGACGGACATGATGAGCACCAAGCATGAGTAAATAACTCTTGGGCCAAAGGCCAATGAATAAGGACCAATTGGATTTCGTATCGAGAAAAACTTTAAAGATTTGCTATATTTATCTACTATTTTTTATAAAATTACATTTGATCACATGCTAAGGACGTTCATGCAGAAAACATGGACTATTGCCTTGACCACCCCGGGGCACATATAAATTAAATTAAAACTGAGGGGCGAAATAAAAGTATCTACAATTAATTTGGTCAAACTGAAAATTTTCTCTCCGTCTGCCTCATAAAATCCCACCATTTACTTACTATTCGACGGGCGCAAGGAGCCTTTTTGACAAGGGCCAGCCACCGAAGGGAAATAGAGGACGGGAAGCGGGCGATGGCGATGGCGACGGAGGAGCAGGTGAAAGCGTCGCACATACTCATCAAGCACCAGGGATCACGTCGCAAGGCCTCGTGGAAGGATCCCGACGGCCGCATCATCTCTGCTACCACCCGCGACGCCGCCGTCAACCAGCTCCTTTCCCTTCGCGAGGTCATTGTCTCCGGCGAGTCCCGCTTTCAGGACGTCGCGGCACGCTACTCCGATTGCAGCTCCGCCAAGCGCGGTGGCGATCTCGGTCTGTTATCTTTCCTATCCGCCCTTCCGTGCGTTATAGGGTTAACCTTACTGGACTTTTTTCTCCCCCACTTTTTGGTCCCTTTAGTATTTCTCTCCTTTTTTCTTTTTAATTTCTAAATTTATGTTGCTCTCTGCCTTGATGAGACCAACTTTCGAAGATAATGAAGACCGACTATCTTCTTGGATGGATTCCCTTTTCTCCTTCCTTCGATCATTTGTGATTTCCATAATCCTCATATTTTTGTCTCCTCAAGGATAAATTTATTATATGTATACTTCTTATATATGCTTTTTCATCATACCTATTTAGTCTTTTAGGTTTATTGCCGGGGGTATTACGGATTTGATAGCTACATGGTAGCGTACAATTAAGTTTAGAGCATTGGATCTTCTAGTGGTTGATGTTGATAGTCTTTGTATATGGTTAGTTGGAAAATGATACTCCGTTTAAGAGAATTTGATTTAGGAGATCTTTGCAGGACAAGATGGACGAATTTAATAGTTTGACGTGTGATCTTGGGGTTAATTGAGGTATATTTCCATCTAAAAAATTATTCGTTCTTGGTGACTTTCTTTTTATATAGTTAAGGAGAAACCAGAATTTTTACTAAATTTGCCATTATGTAACCAGGAGAAACCATCCTTTATCTATCTGTTCACTTATACTACACGATATGAAAGTTTCTATATGAACGATTGTACTAGTGTACTAATTTTCATGAGAACAGGAAGAAATAAAGGCTTAACATTCTAACTATTTAGGGATAATTATATGGATCTTATTACAATTGAATTTTGTGTAAGATCATGCCGTTATTGTATACAAGTCATTTAGATGTATATCAATTTATGTTGCTTAAGTGTTCTCCCACTGTCTATCAAACCTACAGGTATGTGTGAGGTGGATTCTGGATCTCCAATTAGTCATATCTTCAATTGTAGTTAGTCTTAATTATCTAATTATACATTTTTTATAATGTTAGGAAAGTTATGCCATCTTTGCATATTTCCTTTCTTTTATGGATACTTCCAATCCCGCATGAATAATATTGCTGTAAGATTATTAGAATATTTATCCTATCTTAGTATATTTCTTTCCTTTTTATAGCTACTCGCACTTTGCCTATATAGTATTGCTCCATGTCTATCCCTTTTGATAATTGCAAACATCTACACCTGAATTCTCATTTTACTCTATTTTTTAATGCACTTGTTATGTGTTCTAATTTAATTATTTAGCATTTTCCTTAGATTTTGAAGTCTTTTACTTGATCATGTGGGCATCGATATATCATAGGTATTGTATGTTATTTCATGATCAATTGATATTTAAATCATTAGATGATTCATAAGAATTGTTGTAAATCAAATAATGTAATGCAAATAGAGAACTGCTTATTTGTTTTGAGAAAAAAGTCTATTTGTAATCAAACAAAGTTCCAAAAAGTTTCAAATTATTTTTCATTAGAAAAATTATTGGCATATGTATAATAAAGTATACTAATAAAACTAGCTCACGGATAGTTTCATCTGAATTTATTTTTATTTTTATGTTTAGTTGTATAAACTAATTATCTGGATGCATAGGCTGCCTAGTCCTGTATATTGAAGCCAACAACATACAGGGAACCACATGCTATATGCGATGTGGTCCCTTGTTGCGAACTCCTAGGTGACA
The DNA here is from genome assembly GCA_038050645.1 of Hedychium gardnerianum. Lineage (NCBI taxonomy): Eukaryota > Viridiplantae > Streptophyta > Magnoliopsida > Zingiberales > Zingiberaceae > Hedychium > Hedychium gardnerianum. Next base: position 10,483,596 of record JBBUKS010000002.1, on the reverse strand, counting down.
TCTTTTTGAGACCATGTAATCAAATAACAAAAAGGTAACATAGATATAGCCAATAGGTCTAGATGTTGTCAACTGTCTATTCATTTGGTAGATGTATAGTTCATTTGTACTATTTGGACTTGATTTCTTAGTGCGCATAAAGGTAACTACTCAATCTTTACTTTTGTTCTTATGTAGTCGATTTCACAGTGCACATAAAGGTAACTACCCAATGCTTTACTTTTGTACTTTTATTTGGTTGATAGTTGGCAAAATCGACTGATCCTGATACAGATTGGTTGATTTGAATCAAACTCAGTCTAGGCCAATCCAATTGCTGGTGATTTCTCATATGTCACTCCCAGGATCCTAGAAATCTTGGTAATTAAGCGTGAAACTGTTGAAATTTGAGTGAATCAACCAAAATTGAGTGAGAATTGAGGAAATCAACCGAATTTTAGCAAAATCACTCAATTTCGATCAATCTTTTCAATCTAAGGTTGTCAGGATTGAGATCCTATTTAGAAATGCGAAGACGTTCATAAGTTCGGATCATATGATCGGACCATAGGATACTAATGTTCTACAAATTTAATATTAGAATTATATTTGACTTATATCATTTATCAAATGCATTAACTTTCAATATCTAGTACTAATCTAAATATTTTAAACATTATCATTCTAATTTTTTGTAGGGTAAATCAAATTATTGAAATATAAATATAAGTAATACTTTCAAATTTTAGTATTTGATATTTATATGTAAAGTAATAAGTTCTATAAGATGAATGATAATAGCAATAATAAAAAGAATTGTTCTACTGAGAAGGTAAAAATAATTTTATAAAACTGAAATGATTCTTAAAATTACAACAACCAATAACAACCAAGCCTTATCCCACCATGTGGGGTCGGCTATATGGAAAATTCCAGCACGAAAATTAAAATATTTATTAGTATCAGTACCAAATCTTTAAAATGTCTAATTGAACATATAGTCTATCATGATTTACTGGGATCTACTGCTGCCTGATGCTCATTTGAACTCAGTTCCTTCTATTGCCCTTTGTTACAAGTCCTTATTCTGAGATTTGCTGCCCACTCCTATATTCATTCGCCCTGCCCTTTGAGCATGTGGTTGGTTTAAGCTGGCACATGTTGTGATGAAAGGTATGCACTACTCAATGCAGGTGATAAATGTTTGGTATGGATGATACAGGTGAAACGTGTAATTTACTTCGTACTGACCTTATTTCAGTTTTAAGCCCATGGGCGGACTGTATGTTTTGCGCAAACCAACACAAAATGAATGTTGAGGTTGTGCTTGTATGACTTTCATTTCAGATGTGGTGCAGTTGTTTTAGGTTACTGTGTACTAAAAACCATGCCTTCAGTTACATGAATGTTGGATGCTAACGGGGAGTAAAGAGTAATATGCTTCAAAAAAGGAAATTGATTTGGCTTTTGGAAATAACTCTTTGCTTTGCTTGCAGGTAACAGCTTAAGTTGATTTGTTCAAGCCAAACCGTAACCAACTAATCCTGTTCTCTTTAATAACCCCACTGGTAGCCTAATTTTGTTTGAGAGAGAAAGGGAGAAAACCTCCATTTGTACGATTTGGACTTGGTTTCACAGTGCACGAAAAGTTAGAAGTTATTATCTGCTATGTTTTTGTTCATATGGTCTCTACTTTTTTATTCGTATTTTTAGTTGTTAAATTGGGCTTACACCAAATTGATCAAAGTTGCTTTATTTCTTATGGGCTGCATTTTGCCAACCGTCAGTCATCTGATTGTGCCTTTGGAGGAAATTCTAGAGTGATGTGATGCTCTCACTTAATTTACTTTGAATGATTTCTGAGAAACGCTTTGTCTTTCAATTCTTTTATAGGCATTCTCCGCGCCACTCGTGTTGGTTATATTCAAGTGTAAAGCAGACTGAAATAGAGTCATCTCCTCTATACATGAGTAGTGTAGAAGGGATTGCTTTGGCGCACTGTTTTTCTCTTCTTTTTTTTTCTGATAGGAAAATATAAAATGATTTGTTAGCAGTTATCGCTTCCGCTGATTAATCATGGTCATCATGTGACGCTGTTTGATATTTTGAAATGCCGCAGGTCGGTTTGGACGTGGACAAATGCAGAAGCCATTCGAAGAAGCTTCCTTTGCACTAGAAGTTGGCCAAATTAGCGACATCATTGATACTGACAGCGGGGTACATATCATTTTGAGAACTGGTTAATATTCCCAGGAAAAATGGAGCATTGAGTTGAAACTTGATTATGAAGATTTAAGCGATAATTTACATGGAATTAATAATTTGTTGCTGAATGTTTTCGCTCTACATTCGTAGGATAAGGGCTTGTAGTATGTTATTATCATTTTTCGGCCCTCAACTTCTTTCGGCAAAATGATTGACAAAAATATTCGGTGCTTGCTTGGTTTGTTATTTATACACAAAACTGAATCATGCTTAGTTTTAGTACTCTATTATATAATTTTGGTATTCTGTACATTTTTA
>JBBUKS010000002.1:10451839-10472919 GCA_038050645.1 Hedychium gardnerianum | reverse complement strand
TGAATGGTTCCGAATATTCTAATGATTCATATTTTTGTACCGTTGGAGATGGAGTCACTTCACTGGTTTGTATAAGTATTTTTTTTTTACTGATTACTATTATATCAGATACATCATGGTATGAAATTATTTGGACTACAAGATCAAACCAGATTATAGAACAGGACCCAGTCTTCTTTTCCGGCAACCCAGCTGAGCTTTCATGTGATCTTCTTCTCCGGCAACACAGTTCATCTCTCCCGAAATTTTTTTCCTGGTTCTATCCTGATTATATGATAATTATGTACTGATGTATTGATTTTGTATCACTTCATGTATTTTATTTTTTTATTAATAGTTCTCTATTTTTTTATTATTTTACCGTTCCATGGAACGGTATTGGAATAGGGACGATAGTGTCCGTGATGGCTGCCGCGATCGTTCCGGCGAACCATGCTTGTAGGGAAATCCAGAAGCATGTCACCTTCAGAGCTGTCACCAATAAACTGCATAAAAGACAGCATGGTGCTGCTCTTACCAGAAGAACCTGGAAAAACTCTTTCAAGGACTGAAGCAAGCTGTGTCGTTGTCTGCGAAGTTTTCTGACTCATCAGTTGCTTTGGTGAGTATATTGGAATCCAACTGAGTGGAGCATTTTGAAGGAGGATTCACGCCTCGTGGTCTGCACGCTCTTTTACGGCTTGCCATGGTCCTTTCCAGATCTGAAATTTAAGGCAAGACCAAAACAAATAGTAGGATAGACAAATTTTTTGTTGAGTTCAGAACTAACAATCTCAATGGAGGAACATGACCCCAAAAAATATATGCTCCAATTTTCCGGAGTCTGCTACATTGAATTGATCCCTCAGTTAAGATTGACACAGATCATATCATTAATGATGGATAAATCATTTAAATATTCTTTTAATCATGTTAAATCTCCTCTGTTCAACCTTAATGCTGTGTGCTTGAATTGAAGGATGCTGGAGAGAAAGGAAAAAGTCCTAATGAAGCTAAAAGAAAAGAAAAGGAATCATAATATCTGTCTACGATCCACTTCCATCCAAGGAACTACAACCAATCTAGTATTAAAAATTCAAACATTTTTCTTCCACTTTTGTGTAATTTTAACAAAAATAAAATGGAGGAATTGTGGATGAAATAAAATTTCTATGCCCATAAAAACTGACATTAATTTCTTTGTTTTTCTTTTCTTTTACCTCCTATTTTTTGTTCAATTAGATACACGATAAGGCTTCTTTATTTAGGTGGTGATAACTTGCTCAAGTCAGGGATGTACATTTGTGTTCCTTTTCTTCCTCTCCCCTATCTCCAAATTTTCCACCCATGTAAACAAGTCTAACCGATTCAACTTGTCTAACTATGAAATATATAGGTGGTCTTTGAACATGTCTTACCATCTATTATTTCATTTTATGATATATACTAACTACTTACCCATATGTATATCTGTTATTTCTTCACAAGAAAGACTATGATTTATAAAGCATGCTAGTCATACCCAAGTATGAGAATCTTTCAAGTACAAATGCATATGCAACCCAAAATAGTACTAGTGATTTATTATTCTCTTGATACAAGAGCAAATCTACTAAAAATTGACTATTTTTGTTATGTAATAAGGCCACGAAACTCTAAAGTTCAAACGAATACAAAGACAATACAGTATGAGATTGTACTGGCAAACAAAGAAATGAAGATGTTTCGGCTCAACTAAAAATTTAAGAAATTGGGATAGTTCATTTAATCATTTTCCAAGACTGGTTTCGCCAAAAGGTTCCTTCAAGATCATACCACTAATTCTAGTGCAGGCTATGGTATTTGCCAACAACAATTCTTGGATGGATTTCGGTGGCTTTGATTGGAGGAACAAACTGTTTTTCAAACTGTAATCTGAAACTACTAATGAAGTCTATATATGATTAATTGATATTTTCTGTAACTAAATCTACAAAGAACTATTTGATCTACATAATCTCTCTGACACTAGCTATAAAACTGTACATACATGTACATTGCTCATTATTCCTCCTACTTTAAAATATTGGTGGACAGAGGAAAATATAATACAAGGTTCACTTGTTTAGTAAGCATAGAACTGTACCTGAAAGATTCTGGTTTTGTTTATCATGTTTCCTTTTTATTGATGCCAAATTGGAACGACCAGGAAGCTTTTGGGTGACTGATGTGCCATGTCCTCCATTTATCTTTTTTAACTGTGGATCCTACATCAGTGAAGGTATCATATTAATCATCACTCCATTCCTTACTCAGAGATGGCTTATCAGTAATTTGTTCTAAAAATAATTATTCATTTTACCTTTATAATTTGATAGCACTCTAACCACCAATGTTTGCTGGAATTTTGCAATAGCAGCCTCCTCAAAATCTTACACTCTTCAGCATTTGCTCCGGCGAAGGAGAGATCAACAGCACCTTCACAAAGCAATTGTTGGAAGCAAGATAATGTCTCCAAGAATTGACGACTGATAAACATACTATTGAGACTGCCAATTGCCAAATAAACAAGGTAGTCTCAGAATACTATAGAAAATTAACCTCACTTGATGAATAAAGCTAAAAATGGAACCAACCTTTCAGAAGTTTTGACAATGTCTACAGATGGTAGGTATTTTATCAAGTGTTGTTGTTCCTCATATGTTAAATATTTCATGAAACCCTCGAAGTTGATAAATGCCTACAACAGAAAATGGAAAATCAGATTTCAGCTATTACACTAGAATAGTACGACTATAAGACGTAATAAAATTTTATCCTTACATTTAACTCTGCATATATTAGGGGAGAGTCTCTAGCTTGCAAGGAAGCCAACCTATTACATGTCACTTTAGCTCTGCAAAAAATAGACAAAATATGAATGTTAAAACCAGAAATGATATAATGGTCCAATATCCAAGAGGTCATTAAAGAGTAGCTTTTCATAAAGGTCAAGACTGAGGAGCATCGACTGGAGATGAAACACAAGTTTTCTTCTTACAAATGAAAGAAAGTACCTTTTAGCATTTACATGGACCATTTGCATCAAGGACTTCATTGTGTTAGCACCAGGAGTGTGAATTCCTTTGGTTAATGTATCTGTAGGAATGAAAGCTGAACCTGAATAAACTTCATTGGTAAAGTATGGTTTATCCATTGGAAATGAGCTAGCTTCTGATTCCTCATCTACTGTTTTTGAATTTGCATTTTTAATGACTACACTTCCATACCCAATCGCAAAAGAACCAAGAGGGGTACTGCTGCTGTAAAGTAGATCATCTTCTGAGGTTCTTGACAGATTAGATGCTTGTTCTTCATACCATACGGAATATAATTCTTTTGTAAGCTTTTCAACAGAAGCTTGGGGCGAGTAACAAATGTCTTCTTCTTAGAAGGCGCTGATGAATCACAAATATTTGACTGCACAGAACCTGAAAGAGAATGAGGCTAAATCATTATTCTTGGCTAACAATCTCAAGTGTTTGAAAATATAGCAACTAGTCAATCAAATAATAAGGTATTGTCCAAGGGGGAACTCAGGATGATGTTTATAATAGTTTAGAGAATACCTGATATATTGCTGGCATCATCAGTGCCAAAGTATAAACAGCTGTCTGAACATGATATTGCTGACCCAGAACTGGATCGATTGCTTGTATCACCCTCAAACTTGCAGAAGTTCTGATCACAATACTGTATGTCACTTTCATTTTTCCAATTTACTCTTTGTATTGTTTTCTGAAGCTTCTGCTCTGAAGGTTACACTTCTTATATTTGGACCTTTTATCTCATTAAAGTCAATAGCATCAGGGGCATGCAGTGGTATATAGTTTGTCAATGAACGCTTGGTTCTCCACACAGAAGTACAAACCCGAAATCTCTCAGATAAAGAACATGTATAATAATTTTCCATACTGCGATACGAGCAAGTAACGCATCTAAGAGAAATTTAATGGGGAAAAGAAAAACACAGAGAGGTAAAAAACGACACATACAAAAGGAAAAGCAGAGGTGCGAGCTGAAGATACCAAAGAGATAAAAAAGAAAACACAGAGTGGAGCTCACTTGTGGCTCCACAGTGGCAGCAAGGTCCTTGCTTTCCCATTCCTATGCTTTCGATTCCTCCTCCACTCGTTAAATCCCAAGAGAAATCCACACAGAAGAGGCAGATCAAGAAAATAACGCAAAAGAAAAAAGAATTATGTATGTGAGAATCAAATTTTAATTCAATACTATTGTGAAGAGTATTTATAGTAGATTATTTTTAAAAAATATAAAAGAAAAAATAAAGAACAAACAGGCGCCCTTAGGACCGAGCTAAATTAATAAATCAAAGTTTTGAAATACCTATGTCCCTCAAATTTTAAAATTATCAAATCATATATTTAATTTTATTTTTTTCTATAACAATCAATTTAAATTCATTAATAATATAATATCTTGAATCAATTAATATATTATAATAATTAATTAAAAAAATTTAATTCATATTAAAAAATTATTCATATATAAAAAAGTAATGTTAGAGAATATAAATATAATCAGGAACATTAAATAAATACATAAAATTTAAAGTTTAAAATGATATAAAATCATGTTTTATATGTTTGTTCATACAAAAATATAACATATGAAAATAATATTTAAAAATATAAATATAATTAAAAAAATTAGATAAACATATAAAATCTTATTTATATCATTTCAAATTTTTTAATTTAATTTTCTTTTTATTATATTTATATTCTTAAATATTAATTTAATATAATATATCAAAAATAATATTATTTTTTAAGTACGAATAGAATTTTTAATCGATTAATTACTTTTACGTAATAATAAAATTTTACATGATTATTAAATTATTTTCAATTGATCGGCAGATTTATCATTGAAATGTTTTGAAATTTAGGTACGTGACGTTCCGGTTTTTGTTTTTCCAACCCTTGCTCTCTTGTTTTCCCTCAAACGAAGCAGAATGTGTCGTGCTCGTAAGATCCGAGTTTCAAAACGAATCCTGTGAGCCGTTGATTTGAATGCCGGTTTCTTCCCACCGTCTTCCTCTTCATCTTGGCGTTCCTCTTCGGCGTCTTCGCCTCTCCTGACCTCTCGCCCAACTCGGCTTTCGGAAACCAATCTCTACCTGAGGAACAGAGGTAAGAACGCCTTCGATCGCAGATTCCACCTCGTGTTCGGGAGAGATATCGAGCGGACCCCAACCATCTTCGTAGCGCCTTCGGTCTTCGCCATGAATCCGGAGTAGTAAGTGTGCCATCACGATACGAATCTGAAAGAGTTGTTTCGTTCTGAATTACTGCGTTATTTTCTTGCCTTTCATGGATCCGCCCGCTACTATCGTGAGTGGATCTCGCTGCCACAGTGAGTGGATCTCGCTGGGATGGGATTTCTGTTAGATCATCCATTTTTCGGGGTGTAGGAAAGATGTCCCCGTTATGATTCTCGATCACTGACCTAAGCTTCGCATCGGCGATATCGATCTGTGGGATTTTGCGGATCTACGGGTGCGGGTCGAGATTTAGCCTACATTTCATCCCTCCGTTTCTCTTGTGAAAATTGTTGGATTTATGAGTAAATCGTCTCGCACATTTTGTATAGTGTATTGACAGTGTCGTCTTCAGCAAGAACTTTCAGAAGTTGACGGCGATTATTCATGTTTAACTACTTGATATTGGATAAATTATGTATTTTTTTCTGTATTACTGCCAGTTCACACCTGCTCTCACATACAGTAAAGGAATTGTTTTGTATTCTCCTCGTATAATGAAAATATTCAGTTCTTTGTGATTGTGGACCTGTGGTTAATCTTCTGCTTTTGCTTATCGTAATAAATTACTGTATCTCTCTCCATTAGTTTCCCTTTTATTTTTCTTATCTTTCTCTTCACATTCATTTCATTGATTCAGCAGTCAAATTAAATTTTAACTTGCATCCCACAATTTTCATTGTTCTGCTATTTTACGGCTTCCTGTTCAACTGTCTGATTAACCAATAAAATTCCACATAAGTTGATCGTCCAGTATTTACTTTTCCATCTGCCTCACTAATTAAGTTGGAAGAATTATGTGAGGTGTTAAACTTAACACCAAGATCTCATAGATCTATTTTAAGTATAGTAAGTTTTATATGACATCTCTTATTCTCTCCTTTGACCTTTACATCCCACAACTTTTGATACCAGTGCCATAGTCTCCTGTTTTGTCTCATTTTATCTGTTCACTGTCAGTGCTTGGATAATAATATATTTCTTAATTTTCTATCTTCCTATCAACACATGTTTCGGCTCTCATTGTCATATTTGCTGACAAGACCTTTTGTGTCAGTTGAATATTGATTGCTTTCTCTTAATCATAGAGCACAAGCAGTTATAAATCTTATGGAAATTTTCTTTGAATCTAAGGAGTATTTTATAATCATGCACATGCATGATTTCATTTTTTATTGTCAGTTCTCTGTCCTTTTTAGTTTTTAGATAGATAAAAGGTTTGGAGGTTGAGTCCTTTGCATTTGTCCACTTCTCTCTAGGCTATTGGATCTAATATTGTTCTTTTTGTGAAGTTCATGAAGTTTGAATTTTTTCTGATTCCAAGCCATAGGATGACATAGCCGGACCTAGCTCAAGTACATTTTCTGGATTTGTTCAAGGTGCAACATGCACTTTTTTCCTTCTGGGATTTACTGGACTTAGGATATTACAGATACCCCAGGTTGAACTTGTTTATTCAGTGACAGCATTCAGGATTTAATCGAGAGGTGACTGATACACGGTGCCAGTGGCACTGCTGAGGAGAATAGAAGCGAGGAGTAGAAGAAGTTGTAGAAGAAGAAGAGTTTCATGGTAACCTTATCAAAACTATGTGTTCTCACCCGCCGGAATAATGAGGTATAGGATGAAGTTGCTTGCAGACAATCCCTTGATGGAATCCTTGCAACCCTGACGGAGGTTCATGGAACTAAGGAAGATTCTCCCTTCTTCTCAATACCACATCAAACCTCCCATTGCAGTTCTGGTGGCTCCTCATGGGATTGAGGAACAGGAACGCACTTGTGTCTCTCACTCACCTGTATCAATGAGTTCTATGTGACAGTTGATAGGTGAAACAGTATGTTCTCTCGTGTCAACCACAATGGATTTACTGTGAACTTCATACAATTAAGATACTTGGTTGAGTTTAGGCATGAAATCTTAATAAGACAAGACAAGCATTCTGTTGATCCAACTAATATGTCGCAAGGGACATTGCAAGGATTCCACTCTTGTCAAATTACAAATTTTGACACTAGTTTTCAGTGGATTTTGCTGATCTTTTTGTATGGAATTAACAGTATGGCATGTTTCTTTTGCAGTGACTATCTATTCAAACTTTTGCTTATTGGAGATTCAGGTGTTGGAAAATCATGTTTGCTTCTAAGATTTGCGGTAACACTTGACTTGTATCCTTTCCTTATTGTTTCTCCTATATTTTAAAATCCAGTGCACATCTTAGGTTTGTAGTTAAATTTGTTTGTAGTTAAATTTCTTATTATTGCAAATCATTTGTCTTTTTGTTACTTTTCGTTGATAATGATCTGGTCAATTTGAAATCTACAACTGTGATTCAGTACAATGTGCAAACCTTATTAGACTCATGAAAACCACGTGATGTTTTCTGTGTATGAAATTCATGTTCTAGTCCTTTTGAACTTAGATAAACCTTCAGGAGATTCTCCTAACTGGTGACTGTGGTCTTTCCTAACTCCAAAGTTGATTCTGAGGTCAGTCAGCTAAGCTCCAAGGTCCTATGGCCTAAACACAAGCCAGTTGTACTTGCGATTCAACAGGCAGTATCTTGTGTCCAAGTTAGCATTTCAGTGATGGTTGACTTGTGCAACTCCCATTTCCCTTGATCACTATGATGGATTTTACATATTTTGACTGAAACCTACTTATCCTTGGTGACATGGCACCACATTGTTTGTGGGTCAGTAGGAAAATATTTACATAGTATCACAGAATGCTGTTAACAAGATGATCCTTATTTATATGCGTGAAAATAAAAGTATCCAATCTTATTGCTGTTCTCAATCTAATTGCAGAGAGTAACTCCTTTTAAGTTTTTATTCTATCATTCTGGAACAATGGAGTTGCTGGTTGTATATAGGAGTGTGGTTTTGTTATCATTATCACGTCAGCTCTGAAATATGTTTACAAACTTTTGATCTCATTGCCTAGCTTGCTATAATCTTTTCTTTTGTAATATGCCACTTCCCCTTTAGAATCTAAAGACCTTAATTTTTAGTTCTAATTCTTATGATGATCCACTATTAGCTTAATGTAACTTTTTTGCTGCAAAACATGGGAAGTATCTTTGTGCAAATCCCTTGAAGAACTGGTACCTACTTTATTGCATGCACCAAAGAATATTTTTTCCATTATTTTTTCTGGTATGTGGATGATAGTATCACTTGTTACATTAACCAGTATGAGATCATAAACATCTGTTCTTCAACAAACATAAACTAGGTTCACCATTCAGATTTTAGGTAATTAGGTGATCGTCAAACTATTTTTTTTTAATTTATATTCTATACAGTAGGGTTGCACAATTTTGTTTGGGTAATGCATACAAAAGAAATATTTCTTTGTTGCATGAAGATTTTTTCCGAAATGCTAACTGATTTATCCTTGTTTTATAGGATGATTCCTACTTGGAAAGTTACATCAGCACTATTGGAGTTGACTTTGTAAGTGATAGCTTTCATTTATATATGTAATCAAACAAAGATTTGACTCAAGTATTTGACAATATCTTCTTTCAGAAAATACGCACAGTTGACCAAGATGGAAAGACCATTAAGCTTCAAATTGTGAGTTTTTTGACCAAGATGCTGTAATTTCTTCTAGTGTTGAATCATTTTTCATTTGTGTAACTGAAAAGCTGAGGTATTTTTGCTGAAAACTTGTGAAGCACCATAGACCTGGAACTGGTTTCCCTTTTAGTAATAAGCTTATGGGGTATCAATAGCAGATGGTTTAATTGTGAATTTTTGGAATGAGAGTTCCATTTCAGTTTGTTTGTACTTGTGTTTTATATGCAAGGTAATGCCTTTTTCATTTAATTACTTTATACTGAACTATTTCTTGTCATTGTAGTGGGATACTGCAGGGCAAGAGCGCTTCAGAACAATTACAAGCAGCTATTATCGAGGTGCTCATGGCATCATCGTAAGTCTGAAATTGAGATAAATAATATGCTGTTGTACCACTTTAATCTCATTAAACAACCTGCTCATTCACGTTTACAGGTGGTGTATGATGTCACAGACCAGGAGAGCTTCAACAATGTGAAGCAGTGGTTAAATGAGATTGACCGATATGCGAATGATAGTGTAAACAAGCTTCTGGTAGGGAACAAGAGTGATCTTACTGCAAATAAAGTTGTATCTTATGAAACAGCCAAGGTAATTTGTCGCATGATATTAGTAACCTGTTATATAATATGCCACTTGAGCAACAATTAGCACAGGGAACTGGCCTGCTTTACCGTGTCAATTTCTGCTTGTAGTCACATTTGCTGATGAAAACAATGTCACTTTAGTCGATGAAAAAAATAAGTTGCTTTGTGTTGTGTGGTACAGGCTTTTGCCGATGAAATTGGCATTCCTTTCATGGAAACTAGTGCGAAAAATGCTACCAATGTGGAGCAGGCGTTCATGGCTATGACTGTTGCCATCAAGAACAGGTATCTCTTTCTGCTACGTCTCCAGTTTTTCATTTTCTGTTACTTTAGTAAAGTTATGGTATTGACAAGAATATTTGATGTAGGATGGCCAGCCAACCAGCAGCCAACAATGCCAGACCACCTACAGTACAAATCCACGGACAACCCGTTACTCAGAACAGCACCTGCTGCTCTTCCTGAGCATTTCGACGATTCCATGTCTTCTGATTTTGTGTCCTCTGTTACATTCGTTGGAAGTCTCAACCATTAATCCACACTCTCCTAGTTTTTTAGTCTGTATAAATTGGACATAATCAGTTAAATTTGTTCTGATGCATACTTATGCTGACATTATCAATGGAACAGAGCACTCACTACTAATCGAATGTTTTATTTTTGTAGTTGTGTGAGAATTGGGGAATTTAGGTTCTTCATCTATTTTACCTTGCTGGCCTTTGGGATTTTACACCGTTCACCTATGGTTAGATTTATATCTTATTAGGTGAGGGTGAAGATTTTACCTATAGTTTTTCACTTGAGATCCTCAGCAACTATGTAAATTTGCGCAAACAAGCTTGGTAGATTGTCGGAAGTGTGCCCGATCTCAATGATGTTTTCTTGAGTAGAGAGTATGGCTTTTTGATCTAGCAATGCATCTAGATGATTTTTTTTTCCTTCCAATTATAGGGCATCAAATTGAGGGTTATACTTGAGGCTTCAAAGCTTGTCTTCCTAAGGAGTTCTAGAAGTTATCAAAACATTTGTAAAGGCTTAGCTCATCATCTCATTTAAAACGGTGCATTAGTGGATTATTCAAAACTAACACGCTATAGATGCGTTAGAAGGCACAATATACACTAGATGCGGCATAGGTCGAATCAGAGGGAAATTTTTACATTGTTGTGTCACAGTGTGCATTTGCTATTTATTCATTTTTAGTACTAATCATTTATTCTTCTTAAGTTTGTGTTGCAAGAATTCACAAAACAACCACTATGTATTCACCATCTCCGAGGCCATCTATCACAGTAATGTATTTTCAAGTGGTGATAGCTACTATGAGGTGTTATTTGGCTATCTATTGAGAATCCTAACATAGTTTTCCTCTTTGTGTCAAGTGTTGATATCCAAAGAGACTAGAATGTTACTAGAGTCTTTGCTATTACCGTGCTTAGGCAATGCATACCTTCATGTGACAGGCTGAGAAAAATTGGTGGCAGTGATTTGCAGATAGGGGATGTTAGGGAAGGGGAGAACTATCTCCAACGAGGGGGGAACTCGCCTTTCTCCCCTTCCATCTAACTCTTTCATTCAACTGCCTGATTGAAAAGTGGTTATTCCTTGCAGTGTTGGAAAATGTTGTTTTTGATGAGCATACTCGTCAAGTAGATTACTCCAACAAGTCAGTCACAGGTAATTTTAGAATCTCCGTGTTGAATCAATCACATAACAATAGTATCAGTACTTTTGGTTTTGCAGAGAACACTCAGGCTGCTTACCCAATAGAGTTCATTCCAAATGCGAAGACACCCTGTGTTGGACCGCAGCCTAAGAATGTTGTTCCAAATTAAAACAGAGGTCTTTGGTCTGGAGATTCCGAGTGAGATTGAAGGTGTGCCACCGGAGATCCTAGACCCTGTAAATGCATCTGCGTCAGCTATCATACCGGCATGTTTATGGTTTGACAAGTACTTATTTGACGAGCAGTGGAAGGACAAGGCAGCCGACAAGGAGACTCAGGTGAAGCTGGCTGGTCTTTTCTGGAAGAACTTCTAGGTGTTTGCACATTACGAGATTGGCAAGGATGGGAAGCTGACTGAGGAGATTCTTGCAGCTGGTCCCAATTTCTGAGAAGGGCTTGTAAAATTTGTTAAATGAACCGTGAATATGCAGAGAAGGTAGAGTTGTGATTAACAACCAACTTGCACTCCCATTTCGTTATAGTTTGTTGAACTGGAAGGCTAACTGATACGAGCTGCTATAATGTTTGCTTTGCTTCCCATTTCATTGAAAGAAGGATCATCGACTTGTGTCGTTAGTGCTGTGATGTCCCACTCTGTCTTCTTTTGATGGTAGTAGTGAAGTGAGATGACCAGGTATGCAATAGAGTAGAAGTGGGCCAAGGAAATTATGACTATGGGTTATGGCGCACAACCGGTCAACCGCCCAAAGTGGAAAAGTGGATCCAATACGGACTTATAATCATGATGGTGAATAAATCCAAGATATTTAAATCTATAAAAAATAGAAAAAGTTTTAAACAAAAAAACAATTATTTAGATAGAATAAGTTATATTCCAAATGGTAAAAAAGATGAAATGTTCGTCCCAACACTCTCGTCAATTCGTCCCAAGATTAACACGGAGAAGATAAATTACGAGAATTAATTTACTAGTCCGGACAGTGACCCGTGCATGAGGAAAAATAGAAACCTGATTACTAGTCAGAATTTAACATAATAAATTATATTCAACAGCTATTAGTCCAGGAGTGATAACTCTATTTCAAAATAATATTGTAAATGAAACTCCTAAAGAGTGTTTTTTTGCCCTGTAAATAATATTGTAAATGAAACTCTTAAAGAGTGTTTTTTTGCCTAGTGTAAGGTCCCCACCCACCTAATCAAGCCTAGCATGCCCTCGTCATATGAAGGTGCGATCCTTTCTCGCCTAAGCTGAGACACCCTCACTCAATTCTCATTGTCATGCCACCTGCAACATTCAACTATGGTGGTAAAACAAAACCTTTTCCCTCAGCCCTCTTCCAAGGTTGTCAAGCATCAAAAGTCAAATGAATGTTAAGAGATTCTTTGGTGAGGTACATCCTAGTTGCTTCATTATCAAGCATTCCTTATCAAAGCGTGCCTCAAACTCAATTGCTTCCTCAAGAGGTTGTGAACCCTCTTTCCCTCCTTCCATTTCCTCCTCTCTAATACAAAAATCGCACTATCAACAACTTAGTCACATGAATAGCACACAACTTCTTTGACATGATTTCTAGATGCAGAGATTTTTATAAAAAATGACCCATTTAAACATTGAAGAAAGGGGCAATTTTTATATATATTTTAAAATATGTTAGAGTTAAAAAAAAGGATGGATGGGAAAATACTTCCAAAAAAAAGAATGGTCCACTTAAAAACAAAATAGAGAGGAAAGCATTCAAAAAAAATTCTTCTCCCACCCTTTTTGTCTCAATTACAATTACTGTCTATCTCATCATCCTTTTCTTCATGTGACCATGATTTAAGATAAGTTATAGCCTATAATTTCCAACACCCATCCCCCTCTTGAAGTAAAATGATCAACAATTAAATAACATACTGATGTTTCTCCCCTCTAAGTGAATGATTAGAACTTTAATCACATTTATTTTTATAATACATTTTCTATGTTAGTTACAACTTCAAAAAGATAAGATTGGTCTTTTTTTCCTCTTCCTCTTTTTTGAAAGCAAATGTCTCGTGTGTCTCATCTCTTGGAGTAAGATGGGCCTTCACTTAGTCTCTCACCCACTCTAAATTTCAAGAGTTGATGTTGGAATTTTAATTTATCATTTCACCCTCCAACACTTCTCATTCTTCCTCAAAAACTTGTGAGGTGTCTTTAATCAAAGGGAGAGTGAAAGAAGATTATATGAACTCCTATGAAGATCTTCACTAGCTTCACTTTTTTGGATGTAAGCCAGCTAAATCTCTTCAATAATTTTAGTTTTGGAAGATCTATCTTAATAACCGCAACCATCCAATAATTCTCGAATCAATCCAGAGCCTCATGTTGTCATCCTACTGCCCAAGTACTGCATCTTGGCTTTTTACTGTTGTTAAGCGTGTTAGTCATTCTTATTTTTTTTTGTGGGATTCTTTTGCAATCCATATAAGAAGTTGGACATAATTGACAGATAGTAATTAACATGAGGGGGATCATTAAATAAAAATATTAGATATAGCCTAGTCTAAGGAATACCTTTTTATGGTAAATTTTTTGATAGAATTAGTAATTACATACATGAGTTGTGTTTAAGGGTTATAGAAAACATAACTCTAATTCAAAACTATACTATCTAAATACAAAGTTTTCATCCCTCTCAAGTATATTTGTTTTTCCCCTACTAATCACATCCATTGATGCTACTCCTTTCCCTAAAAGTATTCCCACATTCCAAGTTGCTAAGCTAAACCTACAATCATAACTAGTTTCTTGTCTTGCAATGGCCCATAGCCACACAACAATTCTTTTCTATTTTTCATTACATATGGTGATAGTAATTATGCTGATGTGGTGGGTTACTTCTAGGTGAACTTATAAACCACCCTTTGCAAATTGAGCTATTCAAAAGGTGAAGATTCCTCAAGTTATCATCTATGTTGAGGGTGACAACCTAACCTCAACAGATATCAAATACAGTTATCTATGTTGAAAGGTTTAAACACTTAACTTTGGTTGTAAAGGCTTGATGTGCATCTCAATTTTTCTTTTTCATCCAGGCATGGGACGAGCATTGGCAATTTTTGCAAGTGAATAATGAAAATCTGAAGAAAAAGGTGTAACAAATTATTCATGAACTACTGCAAGATGTAGCCCAAAATGGTACTAATCAATGTGGCTGTAACTTAGGGAATCATGAACATAAACAAGCATGTGATATGGTCTAACTAAGATTTATTTACGATTTTATTTTAATCCAACAATCAGATAGCTCAGTATATTACTACTGTAGAAGGTAAATACGAGGCTGTAACCTGTGGACCTAGACTGGTTTATACAATTTATGCTGGCCTGAGCAGTAAAATGAAGATGAGTGAATCCACATGTAAGTTAGAGCTTATGTTTGCTAAAAACTGAAATGACAGGACAGTTCAATATGAGTCTTGATCAAATTCTGTTTATTTGTAAATGAAATGACTTACTGGAATACAGAGATTGGCTCCCCTCCAAATTCTACTGAAATAGAATCAACAACTTTGCAACATAAATAGCCCATCAATGAAACTGTTGTTGTAGTCCAAATTTACATTTAGCATTCTGTTTATCTATGATCAACCTCACTTAGCATAAGACTCGATCATTGCATTGACAACATAAAAACATGTCGTGACAAAACTTGAACAAAATAAAAGATTTAAGTTTTATTGGTTTCATCAAAAGGACGGCACACACATAATCCGGAACAACACAGCTATTCAAATTCAATTGTTACTGTAACATTAAGCAGACTTATAAATCACTTTAAGAAATTTATACTTGCTCTAATGCTTAGCTTTAATGGTCATGAGAGACAAACCATCAGGATTCCGATGAGGAAGCCTCGTCATCTTTGTGTTTGACCACGCCAGAGTCGACAAGAATTGGCACCTCAGCAGCGAGCCAAGGCGCGAGGCCCAGGCAAAGGGCGTGAGCAATTCCAAACCTAGGGCTGTAAATTGACAATAAAATGATCAAATTAATCGTGAAAAAAAAAAATCTTATGCAAGAAACACAATAAGAGAAATATTTATCTTTCTTCACTGTAGGGATGAGATACCAATTCTTGGCCCAGAGTGGCTTGAAGTGGACGGTGAGGCAGATCTTGCCACCTCGGTACATCTTGTGGGTCTTTCCGTCGAGCTGCGGTAGCTCCAGCTCTGGGGCGGTGGCGGGATAAGTGACGGGGATGTCGAACTGCAGTTGAAACTCGTAGCGTCGGAGGTTGTGGACGTACCAACAGGTTCCAGTCCAACGCGTGCCCTCGGGATTGGCGGCGGAGATACGAAACCAGTCATTGTCGCGGGACTTGTTCATGGTGGTATAGGCGATCAGTGCGCGATACTCCTCCTTCAGCCGCTGCGTCCAGGCCGCGCCGTCTCGAGGTCCCGCCCGCGTCGAGAGCAGAGGGATCTGCGTCAGCGCCGATTTCGTGCTCGAATCCCACCCCTCCATGGAACCTCCTCCGCTCTTCGATTCGATTTCACGCGGCCCGTCGTGCTCTAAAAGAGGCGATCTCTACCCTTGCGGCCGTCGTGCTCTTTTACCCGTCTCCGGCTCACGCGTGCGTTAATATTACGCAGCGTAGCGGATCGTGGTGTGATCCGACCCGCTTGCGACAGAATGAGGGTATGAGTCCGAGCCAGTTTGCCGTGTACCAAAACAATTAGTGACATAATTTATTATTTATTTATGATGCTATTATTATATTAATTTACTCTGAATTAAATACGTTTTAATGTTATATTAAATTTTCAATATTGTAAGATTGTGATTATCCCTTCAAATCTAGAAATTTTAAATCTACAATCTACTAATTTTGTAAATACAGTCATTTCATGCCCAAGTTATTTATAATAAAAACCTAATTATGATTATTTTAATGATTTTTTATTAGATAAAATTCATAAATCTAAAAATCTAAAATAGCTTTTAGGCTCCGTTTACTTGAGAGGATGGAAAAAAAACTATGAAAAAAATTTCACAGTGACAAATTTTTTCCTATTTACTAAAGATGAATTATTTTTCTTTTGTTTACCAAATGGATAGATGAATTTAAGAATCCATCCATGGGTCAATTTTTTTAATTAATTTTTGTATAATGAAATACTCATGTCACTACCTTCAACAAATTAGAAGTTAATAAATATCCAGATAATCAACTTAATAAATATTTCTGACTTCATCAGAACTCACCTTCATCTGCTACTGGAACCCGTAAGATCTGAATATAATGTAGCAACTATTAGGAAATATATAAACCATCATAACTTTGATATTGAAGGGAGTTGTAAGATCTGCAAACAGCTACAAATTATAGATTTCCTAGACGCAATTATTTTGCGCAAACAAGAAAATATTGATATTTTAATGTGAGGATCGAGTAAAGGTACGTGTACCAATACACTAGATCAAAGACACAATCAGGAAAGAAAAGCTCAGCAGATTATTGTCATTCCAAAGAGTAGAAATATTCTGTAGTTGATCTTTCCAATTGTCCTTCATTCATCGCCCATAGCCAGCTCCAAGGCATAGTCATCTCTTTCCTGCAGATTATGAAATAGCAGATTATTAAGGAAGACCACACTGTTCTGATAAAATGCCACTAGGCAAAAAGGAAACAAGGAGCATAGGAGATGAACGACCTCAATCCGCATGTATCAATGAAAGGAAGACCCACTAGAATATCAACTTGTACTTATTACATAGGCATCAAACCATTTTATTTTTCAGTGTCTAAATTAAGCAAGAAGATTAATAGTTGACAGACTTTGAAGTATCGTGTCGGTGTTCAGAAACTTACAACTGGGCCTCGTGCAAAATACCGTCCGAATTGGAGCCAGTAAACCTAAAAAGAATGAAATGATTAAAGAGCAGATGTATTTTAGTTTCCATTATGTACTCAATTGTGACAATTGAGTAGGAGAAAGCTCAATGCAAGATGTTATCATGTAGTACCTCATCCTCATCTTGAGTTTCGACTTCAATATCAGAAGATGGAAAACCCACACACAGTAATGCGTAACCCTGGAAAAAAAACAACAATAGAACTACAGCACTTGAACGCCTACCAGAAAGTCAGAAAGAAAGAAAAAAATCTCAACTCTAATCTCTTAATTCTGTAGTGTGACAATTCACCAGAAACAAATGAAGCTGATACCACACTGTCAATGTGCTTCCAAAGCACTACTACATGAATTAATGAAACGAATAGGAATATGTCGAGATACAAGTCGCTCTAATTGGCAATAGAACAATCATAAAAATATATCCCACCTTGTCTTTCAATTCTGCAGATATTCCAAGAGCTTCTGGTTGTCTAATTTGACCAGATTTTACTCGAACAGCACAGCTAGTACAGCAACCTGAACAATACCAAAAGGATTAGGAGGATTACTCCCTAAAACATTTTGACAACAAATACATAGCCGTTTCGAAGTATGGATTATGCAATCCCAATCACTAATATACCCTGTTCGTGTGAAATTTCTAGGATTCAAAAAATGATATTGATCATGCTTGATTAGTCTATGGCTTAGAACGTTTAGATTCGAGTAGTTCCAACCTAGAATGCACGGTGAATAGTTTAAATGTTAAGAAATATCCTACACGTAGTTTAATCATTTGATCGAACAACTTAAAGGCAAGGATGTCATTCACAGAGGTCCAAAAAAAAATTAGGTATGTGGAAAGGCCACAAGTTGATTACCGTGCCTGCAAGCAAAGGGGAGGGATATGTTCTGCGCCTCCGCCGTGTGCAGTATGTATTGGTCCTGATCTCAAAAACAGATATGCAATGGCTAATTGGCAGAGGAGAAGGGGCGAGAGCAAAGCCTGAGATGAGGGTTACCTCCGGCACAAGGAATTCGTAGACCACGCCGCGCTCGCGGTCGTGAACAGTGACCCGATGCGTCCTTATAGAAGTCGAAGCTGTCTTCGCCGTTGAGGGTTCCGAGGTTTGCAGCTCTCCGCGCGCGGATCTCAATGGCCTCCTCATCTGACGAAAGCGGGGGCAAAAGAGAGGATTTTGAAGTCGTGCTTGGCCCTGGCGGAGGCAGATCGAGGAGGCGGCCGCAGCGAATGGGTGGACCATTGCCGAGACCGGCGTCGCCACCGTGTTCATTCCTCAACGAGGCGTTCGCTTTTCCTTCGCCGCCGCTGCCGCTGTCATTAGTACCTTCTTTCTGCCGCTGGGTTGCAGAATGTGGATAAGGGGCCACATCAATGGCGAATAACAAGGGGCCACATCAGCATCAGCTACGGGACGACCGTGCCACTTGGATTGAATAATGACGGCAATTAAAATAAAAAAAGAAGATAAAACTGCATAGATATTAGATATCGATATTCTTATGAACATATTATTTTACATATTAATTCAAATTCCATTTTTATAAATATATTATTAAAAAAATTAAATTTGTAAAACACCGTAAAAGGCCTTTTATTTTCTAGAAGAAATAAATTAGTATAATTGATTATATTACTTCTAAATGTTAAATATATATATATGTCTTTTAATCATAACATTTATTAATAATTTAATCAATTTTTAACTACGCTATATTTGTAATATTTATATATTTGGTTAGTGTTTGATTATGATGTTTTAATATTTGACAATATATTTAAGGTAAATGACAATTTGGATTAATAGTATTGGCTTGTTTGTTTAACCATTTTTAAGTCCATAAAATTCTCGAGGAAACTTTATTGAGATATGGAATTGAATGAAGATGAAGTTTCATATGGATCTTCAACCTTAATAAAAGACCTTAAACATAAAATATACTTGAAAAAGACCATTCAAAACTCAAGTATTGTATTTTGTTTAGGATAATATCTTAGTAAAGATAAAATTTTCAAATTCACTTCATAGTATGTTTGGGGTCATGTTCCATTTTTAGAACTTAAACAAACATAATACCGAGTGGAAAATGGACTTAGAGGATTTATATAGCTTTATCACATATCTCAAATTTTGGGAATGAAGATAGCTCGATCTAGGCCTTTATTATGTCAACTTAGACGTAGATTTTTCGTGTGGCAAAAAGTAATGTGCTCATTCTAAGTACTTCTTTATATCCGCTTCAATGTATTTGAAAGTGAGATAAATTATGATGAGTGAATGATATTTTTTAACATAAATTTTTCCTCCGATAAAAAAGTGATATACTCACCCCAGGCGCCCCTCCTCGCTTTTCCCAAGGCATTTGGAAAAAAATAAATCATAATGATCGAACAACATCTCTTTAAGTGGAAGAGATTTTAATTTCTTGGAGATTCGATTCATACTTTTTTGTAGTAATCTATCATCAAGTACCAATTTAATTATGCTCGTGGGATAAAACTTATAAAATATAACTTGGTTGACCTAGTATTTTAGTAGGTTGAATTAAATTAGCTAAGATAATCCAAAATCATGTGACATAGATTTTTCATTGTAGCAAAAGGCGAAACGCTCGCCCCCAGCGCGACATAGATTTTTCATGACTCCACCTAAGATTGCAATTTTGATGAGCTAACTTATAAAATATAACTTGGTTGACCTAGTATTTTAGTAGGTTGAACTAAATTAGCTAAGATAACCCAAAATCATTATAAGTTAACCTAAATTTAAATGTTGACATTCAACCGTCATAGATTCATAAATGCACAATGTAGCGATAAGAGGCGGAGCGTATAAATTCGACAGCAAGAGTTTGATTCTCACGTTAGACATTTTCAGACGCCCACAAAGTTTTAACTTATGGTATAGCAAGAGTATTACGTCATGATCCACTCGCACTTCTTGAATTTATCAATGGCCGTTCCATGGAGCTAAAGCATTTCCTAAGAATTAGACCGCTCTAAGAGTTGTTTAAAAAAAAACAATATTTGACCTAAGTTTTCATTAGGTAGACCTTATGTGATCAGAATGTAACTATTGGTGACACAATTTCAAAGTTTTTTTTATATATACTTTTGGCATCAAATGTCACACAAAAAATACTCTCAATTCTCTTATATTCATACCAAGTGGCAAAAGAAAACTAAAAGACTGGAAAGGGTTAATCCAACGTATCAATTTTGCATTAAAAGCTCTCTTGAGTAATATTTTTTTATTGATTCAGGTTATTATATATAATTTTAATTATGTAAATACCAAGTAATCATGTAATTATATAATCAAGGATATAAAGAATAAAATATTATTTAATATTATTTAGTTTAATCCTAAGTAATGTTATAATTTAATTTAATATTTACTATATTACTTTTGGTCATTACACTGTGCCATCCTTCGTCCGTCGTTATCGCTGTGCTCTTATAACCGTCGGCCACGCCTCAGAAACCAACAACGTTCATTCACGCGTCCCCTCCCCTACGCTCATTCCTCTTCACTATGTCGTATGTCACTGTCCTTCGTCCGTCGTCATCGCTGTGCTCTCACAACCGCGGGTCGCGCCTTAGAAACCAACGACGCCCTAGACGCCCGCGTCCACGCCTCTGCTCTCGCGTCGTCCGCGAGGTGCTTCTCGAGCCCGACCACACATCAAGCTGAGACAGCCCCATGTCCCCTTCATTCGCCCCTGCCTCCGCTCCTTCCTTGCCCTAGATGCCCGCCTCCGTGCGCAGAATGAGCCGCAAGGATAATTTTGAAAATATTTTTCTATTAACTCCGAAATTATCAAAAACCTCACATTTCAACAATAATCGTATTTCGAGGTTTGCTGATATGGCGGACATGATTAATTACTTGGCAATAGTTCATTACCTAAACTAAATAAGATTAAACAATATAACCTTGAATCGATAACCATGGTTATCAATGATAATCTCCGACCAAATACACCCTCAAGATAATCTAGATGATATTTATACTCTTATAATCATATTTATTGTTTAGGAAATAGAGTGA
>JBBUKS010000002.1:10427871-10439215 GCA_038050645.1 Hedychium gardnerianum | reverse complement strand
AAAGAAATAATGTCAAAACGTAAAAAACTTAATTACAAAATTATTTTAAAATTTTAATTTCAAAAATTATTTTAAGAATTCTTTTTAAAAAAAGGTCTTTTAAAAAATTCTTTTAAAAAAAATTCTTTTAAAAAACTATTTTAAAAATTCTTTTTAAAAAAACTATTTTATTTATTTTTAAAAAACTATTTTATTTATTTTTTAAAAAAACTATTTTAAAAATTCTTTTAAAAAAACTATTTCAAAAATTCTTTTAAAAAAACTATTTCAAAAATTCTTTTAAAAACTTATTTAAAAAACTATTTTAAAAATTCTGTTATTTTAAAAAATTCTTTAAAAAAAACTATTTTTTTTTAAACTTATTTTAAAAATTCTTTTAAAAAACTATTTTATTTTTTTTAAAAAATCTATTTTAAAAAACTTTTAATATAATTTTTTTTATTATTTTCTTATAATTCTTCACTTTTATCTCAATATTTTATCATTGTATACTAATAATATGTTATTTATATACATAAAACATTTTAATTTTTAAAATAAAATTTGATTTAACCCAAAAAAAAATCCTAAAATCTAAATTCATATCAACTTGGGTCAACCTGGGTCAACCTGATCCCGACAACCCGAATATAAATCAATCCAAAAATTTTCAACCCGAACTCGAACCCAAAAATTTCCAACCCGAACCTAATTTTTTTCGAGTCGGGTTCATTTTTGACACTCCTAGATTCAAGCATATAAGTGGAAGAGCTTTCAATTTTATTTATCTTAGGCCTAATGACCATTTCATTGAGCTTGAAAAACTTATAAAATATATAGCCCTTTCCCACAAACATTCCCTTTTTAGATAATACAACTTTGTTTGACTCAAAAATAATGTGAAAGTCATATTTGCTTAACAGTGATCCGAACACTTTTCCTTGGCCCACGATGTCCAAGGTTGCTAAGTTCCTCATGAACAGCTTGTTCGCATCTTTGACTTCTTCAAAGTAGTGGAGCAGCTCCTTGTTGCAACATACATGTCTAGTGACTCCAGTATTGATCCACTATTGTCGCGGCTTTGAACCCACCACGTTCAGTTCAGATACCACGGTGCAGAGGTCATCTATTTCTGGACCCTCGTTTAGGTTGGCCTCCTGCTTCTTCTTTGGCTTTCTACACTCCGAAGATTTGTGACCGACTCGATCACAGTTAAAGCACTTCCCAGAGAACTTCTTTTTGCTGATGCCTCCTCTGGGTTCCAGCTTAGAAGACTTGGGATTCTTCCGTTTCGAGTTTGATCGTGCTCAATCACGTTGGCTTTCACAGTAGCTTGAGAGAATAACTTTCTCTCGAAACTCTTGTTGTCTTCCTCAATGCGAATTCTAACAATGAGTTCTTCCACGTTCATCTCCTTCCACTTGTGTTTCAAGTAGTTCTTGAAGTCTTTCCAACCGGGAGGCAACTTCTCAATGATTATGGTCACCTAGAAGATTTCACTCAGAATCATACCTTCCGAGTGAATCTCATGCAAAATCACCTGAATCTCCTGGGCTTGGATGATCACCTTCTTGGAGTCAACCATCTTGTAGTCCAGGAATCGACCCACAATGAATATCTTGGCCCCTGCATCCTCCGTCTTGTACTTCTTATCTAGGGACTCCCACAGCTCCTTAGCCGTTCTCTTCGTGCTGTACACAACATACAATGAGTCGGCAAGGCAGTTGAAGATGTAGTTTCGGTAGAAAAACTCAGAATGAGTCCATGCTTCTACTGCATTGATGGTCTGAACATCAGCATCCTCAGCATGCTTGGGAGGGTCCTCGGACATCCAGATTAAGCGTGGTCAAGTAAAAGAGTATCTTCTGCTGTCAACTCTTAAAGTTCAACCTAGTGAACTTCTCTGGTCTTTCTCTATGATTGATTGGAACATTTTCAATCGGGCAGAGAGAACCTTCATGTGATGAGTCTGTTGCACCTCAACACTTTCAGTAACCATCTTAACAAAATTGAGTTTGTTTTAAGATTGTTAGACAATCTTTGCCGGAGATATTACGGGAATTTACTGAATTGAAAATGACAGAATTTCAATTTCAAACTTATCTGTCGAGATGATTTAAGCTGATAATCTCAAGCTGCTGAGCAGAGAAGGAAGTGTTGCTTGGAAAGATTGGGTTGCCTGAAAATTCTCGACTCCCGACTGGAGAATCCCGATTGAAGAAATTTCCCGACTGGAGAAATTCCCAACTGAAAAAAACTCGGTTGGAGAAATTCTCGACTGGAGGAATTCCTAATTGAAGGAATTCCCGACTAGAATATACCGAGTAGACGTCGAGACATGCATTGAACACAGTTTTTTAAAAACAGATCGCAGTGAAATGAGAGGTACCCGAATGCTATCACGGGTATTATGTCGAGCGAAAAGAATACTCGATAGAGAAGAAGATGAGGGATGCAGGTGGAGAGCTTAGGCGCTTTTGCTTTTCCGTTGTGTCCTCTGTTCTTCTGGTCATAACCTCATAAAAGAATCTGCAATCAATGACGGATTAAAAGTCATTTATTGTCTTTACTTGCTGAGATCAAAACATAAGCAATCTTAATGGTCAACCATTGTCTTCTGTTACCACAAACAAAAAGACTCACGTGACAAAATGTTGGTTCATTCCCTTGGACAAATTCTGCCTAGACCATTCCGGCATCCGACGTGCACAAGTCATGCTCACACACGAGTTAATCTTGGTTCAATGCAATACGAATCCTGGATTTGCACCACTTCTGCATACCCACGTGTGAGAGAAACTCTTTCTCTATGTATTTATTTACATCATCAATACATGTGATATAATATAAACTAATACAAAAGCTATAAAAATTTTAATATGAGAAAAGTCCTATGCATAATAAAATTTCTTTTTTTCTCCTTTTTATTTCATTTATATTTTCAACCGACACATTGTATTCCTCTCGAGTTGATAGTTTAATCAGTCTTTTTAGACTCACAACTCAACAGGTTCTTTTGCTATATCAGAGGGCCAATTATTTTCAACCGACACATTGTATTCCTCTCGAGTTGATAATTTAATCAGTCTTTTTAGACTCACAACTCAACAGGTTCTTTTGCTATATCAGAGGGCCAATCCTTTAATAGTGACACAACAATTGAGCAGACCACGTGAATCATATATGTTGACTAAACCCATCACAATCTAATAGGCTCATTATAAATAGTCAAAAGGTGATGATCTTATTTGTATAGCTTCACTTTTTTCCCCCATTTCCAGGGTTACATCACACGTACACGAACAGTTTGGTGACCAACTTTAGTTCCTATACTTCTATTTGTTAGAGTAATGTTACACGAGGGTTGCTTTCCCCCTAGTTGAATTCTTAGCTCAAAAGTTATTTGATACTAAAGTTGAAAGCAACAACTGAAGGTTTAGTGAAGAAGGTTGTGGATTATATTGGAAATTTGCTTACATCTCAATCCACATAAAAGAATTAAAGCTAACCTATACTCGAGTACACGATCCAAGTAGAGTCAAAAGATTTGTCTAAAAAGTAGAATTAATATCAAATTATAAAATATGATCATTTTAAGTATCCATATTATATTAATACATAACAACCATGTGTTAACCCAAGATGCTAGTTCAAGTTTTCACGGGACGAGCAGATGACTATTGCATGAGATTTTATCATCAAGAGGTCTAGAGGTCAATTCTTGACAACGTAATGCTTGTCAGGTTCCTGTCCTCCCCCATGTAATGATCACTATTCAAAGACTAGTACTTACTCGTGATTTACCTCCCTTCCAGATAGTGAAGAGTCACTCTGAAGGGATGGTCAAGGTGACAATTTCATCTTTGCCACCAAGATGCTAGTTCAAATTATCATAATTAACTACCATGTGCATGTAAGTTAATTCCCATGATCAATCCAATGTTACTAAATTGATTTTCATAATTGCATTTAGTTATTCATAGTGCTTGTCGAGATAAATATTCTCTACCAACTGTAAAGGTTTAGCAAATATTAAAAATATTTTCAAAGAACTCCAAGTGAAGGATATGCTTTCTATTTAATTAAATGATGCACACAAGAAGTTGTTTTTTATTAATGTTTACTATTTGTAGAGTTGCTTTTTAACAAAAATAATTTCAAGTAAAGCATCGTTAATTTTTATATATATAAATGTATACAAATTTGTTTAAAATGAATGGACACGAGAAGAGTGGCCAATCATGCAAACCTAATAGTGTTGAAGGAGGGATTATAAAACGTATCCTCTTCTGTTCCCTAGAAAAAGTAACTAATAAAGTCTCTTTCACATATGAGACTGAGAAGTTTTTTCGATTACTATATACAAGAAAAGTGATATCAATCTAAGATTTCGATAAGATTTGCATCTAAAAAAAGCAACCCCAACAATTCATTGTTGGGGGTCAAAGAACGCAATAAATGGCGATGAGAAAGATGAACCATTGGAGGTGCTCCAATGGCTTTTAAGCATCTAATAGTGAAATATAAGTGATAGAAGAGTTGGAAGGCTTCTTCTCATCTTTTTTTTCAATTACAATATGATGATGACAATAAAGATGCGCAATTACTTGTCTAATCTTTTTGATTAGAAAGTTTGATTTGAAGATCCTGCAGTCAAATTAAGCTTGACACTAACAATTAGTGTGAATTGCTTTGGCAATGCGGTTGAAGGGTATTAGTACTTTTATTCTTGCATGCTTAAACAAGCATGTCCTTCAACCTCTCTTTCCCGTGGTCACTTCTCAAAAAGCCACCTCCATGACCTAAAAGGAAGGGCACATAATGTCATACAAACAGTTGAAAGCTTATTCCATGAATGAGCTAGCTTCAATTATAGTCCAATAGCTTAGCTGATCTTGTCGTCAAAAGTCCCTCGATGCTAGATTCGATCCGGCCAACAAATCATGTCTAATTGAGAGATTATAATTCATTGATCGAACGTCTCTAATCTTAGTATAATTTAATGAATCAACACAATCTCATGTTAGCTTTGTGATCTCCAATAATTCTTCATGCCATAATACTATTGAAAGCACTGAAAACTGTATTCCTTTTCAAAAGAAGGTACATAGATGCGTGCATATATAATGATTTTTCTGAATAGAAAAACACTTTGTCTACATAGAGCATATAAATGATTGTGAATGGGCTGATAAAAGATTATGCCAAGGACTAATTAATCAATTATCGACAATACACAATGGACAAATGGATCTATGTCAGTCTAACCAATGAACTTGATTGGGTGTCAATATGTGGTTCGATCAATTGAGACTATATATGTTATACATACAGTGGTTATAAATTACTAAGTGATCTATATTGGTATTTTTCTAGTTTTGTTCTTTCAATATTTCTCATTCCAAAAGTATTATATTAAACATAAATAAATAAATTGTACAGATATGAAATCAGTTGGGGAACAGACATGAAACAACACAGTGCTTAATTTAATTTGTGGCCTATAATCATAGATAAGTAGTACTATCATAGTCGATATGAATCATTGAGGAGGTGAAGCAGATCACCAAACAACTACCAATGAATTGCCAATAAATGAAATTATTATTATTACGATCATATCATGAAGTAGCACACATGATCCAAGAACAAAACAGGCACAAGAAGAAGACAAGGGTTCCATAGTCATAAAGCTTCCATGGAATCATAAGTTAAATAGACACTCATTATACATTTATACTAGACAAAGTGTGGTGTGGCTCTATTTTGACAAAATGTGATCCAACAAACTTTATGTGTAGCTAGCTTTACTAATCCAATAGCAAAAGTATGTGTATATATGCGAAATGGACCAAAACTATTGGTAACCTTTGCAGCTAAAGATGTAAATGCTTTCGAGGATAAGTAAAAAATTATAAAACCCTTTGAAATTTTCTGGATGATAATTGGTTGCTCATTCTTTAATTAGTTTGAGAAGATGACTACAAACATACACAACCTGCTACCTAATTTGATGATCAAGTATAAAGGCAGGCAAGGGAGGGCCTTGGCCTTGCATGGGTGTAAATAGTTAGCCAAAAACAAAAACAAAAAAGGGGGTTCTTCATGGCCACCACGCACTGCTCCACCCTCCTCCATGGTCTCTCCCAAACCCCTCAACGCCTCCGAAAAAGAATGTTCGTGACATGGACGCCCGACCAAGAGCTCAACCAAGTTCGGCAAAGGTCCGGCGCCGACATGAAGCGGAAGCTCGAGTGGTACGACCTCGTCGCCCTCGGGGTCGCCGGCATGCTCGGAGCCGGAGTCTTCGTCACCACCGGCCAAGCCGCCCACTCCGTCGCCGGCCCTTCCGTCTTCCTCTCCTACCTCGTTGCCGGCGCCTCCGCCTTCCTCTCCTCCATGTGCTACACAGAGTTTGCCATCGCGATTCCGGTCGCCGGCGGCGCCTTTAGCTACCTAAGAGTAACCTTTGGTAAATTTCACTTTGTTATACGATTAACAACAAATTCAATCGTGAGCTGTAATGAATTAATTAAATAACCGAGTAATTGTGCATGGAAAATATATAGGAGAATTTGTAGGGTATTTTGGAGGAGCAAATATTTTGATGGAGTACGTGCTGTCGAACGCGGCGGTGGCGAGGACTTTCACGGAGTACTTGAGCCAGGCTTTTGGGGTGAGCGATCCAAAGTTGTGGAGAGTGGAGGTGGAGGGACTGCCCAAACACTATAACTCACTTGATTTCCCTGCTGTTGCTCTTGTGCTTCTCATCACAGTTTGTTTATGCCACAGGTATACTCTACATCTATTTTAATTCCCATTGCCACCTTAATTTTGATTTGCAATATCGTTTTTCTTTTTCTTTTTCCTTCTCTTTCAAGAACCTTGTTGTTGGTGGGCATGAACATAACTGCACTTTTGTTTGCTTATGAGATAGTGGGAGTCAGCTCATGGAAGGTTCTTTTATATTTTCGGTATTCAGTCATTTTTTATAAAAACAACAAAGTTGCAGTGATGGTCTATAATTCTATATGATCTGGAAACTCTGTTGAATATCGATCGCTAATTAGAGTTGTTCTCCACTAAACTCTGCACATTCTAGTCACAATTATGATGTCATGATTTTTGTTGTTGTTGTTGTTATCAGCACGAAGGAGAGCTCGATTGTGAACATTGTGATGACGGCCTTCCATGTAATCTTCTTTGGGTTCATCATCGTCGCTTGCTTCGCTAACGGAAACCATAAAAACTTGATCCAACCCAAAGGATTGGTTCCTTTTGGTGTGAAAGGCGTGTTTGATGGTGCAGCCATAGTGTATGTGAGCTACCTCGGGTATGATTCCGTTTCGACCATGGCAGAGGAGATCAGATGCCCATCCAAGAGCCTTCCCATTGGCATTGCTGGCTCAGTTCTCATAGTCTCCACTCTGTACTGCCTTATGGCCTTAGCCTTGTGCTCCATGATCCCCTACAATGAGGTCGGTACGGTTCTATATAGCTTAGCACATAATGATTCTCTATTTAATTTCCCAGTCCAGTGCAGTGCAGTGCAGTCCAATCCAGTCCAGTAAAAGTTAAGCTTGCTTGATGAATGATTGTTGTAGATATTGAGCGATGCCTCTTTCGCGGCGGCCTTCAGGAACACAGTGGGGTGGAAATGGATGGGCAACCTTGTGGGAGTCGGAGCGAGCTTGGGCATCGTCGCCTCGCTGCTGGTGGCCATGCTTGGTCAGGCGAGGTACTTGTGCGTTGTGGGTCGGGCTCATCTCGTGCCATTTTGGTTGGCTAAAGTGCATCCCTCTACCGGGACTCCCATCAACGCCACCATCTTCTTAGGAATATGCACGGCATGCATTGCGCTCTTCACCGAACTCCAAGTGGTTATAGAGATGATATCGATCGGGACTCTGCTGGTGTTCCTCCTAGTGGCCAACGCGCTCGTCTATAGGCGTTATGTGAAGTTGCTCGACAACAGTGACCCCCGCCCCACTTTACTCTTCCTTGCGCTGCTCACCTCCTTCTCCATCGGCTTCTCCCTCTCGTGGAAGCTGAGCGAAGGGAACTACTGGGGGCTCGCTTTATTCGGCACCGCCTCCATCGGCATCACTGCATTATTCCACTGCAAGATGCCGTGCCATCAGGGCGGCACTGCCGGGTGGGCTGTCCCACTGATGCCATGGCCGGCAGCGGCCTCTATCTTCCTCAGTGTGTTTCTGATGGCCAGCCTAAACAAGAGATCCTTTCTCAGGTTTGGCTTGTGGAGCTTCCTCGTCACGTTGTTCTACGCGTTGTACGGTGTGCACTCCACGTTTCATGCGGAGGAGATGGGGGTCGAAAGGGGATCAACTTCTGAGGGCAATCATGTCGAGCAATCTTTTCAGAAGCAGCAGCAGCAGCAGCATGCCAAAGGCGACATAGTATAGGTGTTTTAGCTGACCTCTTTGTAAGAATCACATACCCAAAAACGAAAACGAAAACGAAAACGAAAACGAAAACGAAAACGAAAGCGAAAGCAAAAGCAAAATAACTAATGCAGGCTTTCCATATCAATAACCTCATTTTCCTGCAATAATCCATTATTATATCACTGGATACCATGTTTTGTTTTCTTTTTCAGAAGAAATGTAACCCGTAAACAGTTCTGACTTAACTTCATAAGTGAATAATATAAGAAAGGGAGTTCTGAGGGAGTGTGCATGTTCATCTATGCCAAAGATACAGAATAGCATATTTATGCTACTGCATGATCCACATTCGTGTTTCAAACCTTTTCATGTTAAATAAAATGGATAAGGATTAAGGACCACCATGCATGACGAGTTTGATGATAAAATATGGAATCTCTAAACTGAAGTGGGGATAGAAATGCCCGGGCCACTATACGTCTGAGCTGCTGAATCATAAGGATACGTTTGATTTAAATTATCATATAAAATTTTAGTTATATGATTATTATATAATCATATAATTAAGATTACGGAGAATAAAAAAAAAATTATTAACTCCGGAATCAATAAAAATCTTATTTTTTTTTAAAAAAATTCGATTCCGGATTACATGTCCCTTTTATTAATGTGTCGAACATGAAACATTACTCGAGAATCGTCGATTATCTAAATCAAACTAAATTTTTATTGATAACCTTAAATAAATAATTAAAATTATCAAAAATAATCCACGACACTCTCAGTGAAAATATTGAGAGCAGAGCATCAGTTTGGCAGAGCAGTCAGTGGTTTACAGTAAGTTTTCCAACTTGATTTCCAAGTACCGCATCCACAGACGACTGTTGCTCACCTTTATGGCAGTAAGCTGTCGTGGAACTCACTGAATACTGACCAGTGAAAGCTGGGCAGAAGTATAAATGTCCTTAGGATATAGCAGCTAGGGACAAGACGAATCATTATATGACAATATGAATGAGAACCATATATAACAGCCTAATGATGATGTATTCATATTAATAAGATGCAAATAAATCTTTCCTTTTACACAGTCAAAAGCAATGGCATCCAAATTAATCGGTTGCATCGATCGTTTGATTTGCAGTACTGATAGCTCAGATAAGCTCTCTGATAGTCATGTGCTAAGGAATTAGGCGATTTTAATTTTTAAGGACATGATCAGAATAAACAAAGATACATAGTAGAGAAATTATGATTACTTCACAAACTTGTATCCAAAAAAATAATGTCAGATCATAAGCAACAAAAATAATCTACTGGTAAGGTCAGGGTTTTTCGGCTATAGTTAAGTCGTCAGGTCGTCTGTAAAAGCCAAACCGGAGGAATGCAACGTGAGGATGAAGTGCAATAGTGTCACAGATGTTCAGGCCGTAATGGAAATCTAATCAAGCTTATAGCTTGCCGTAGTTGCCGATGGGATCCCAACTCTCCCGAATTGGGCTGACTTTGCTGTCATGGGCTCTCTCTCTCTCTCTTCTTTGAGAATTCCCGATTCTGTTGTTCAAGGTTGTATTTATAAGCTTCAAAGTGTTCGGATTTTGATGTCACCGCGTGTCTTTAACTTAGCTATTGTTGTGGTGAAAAAGTGATAATCCTTACTCCAAGATCGTCCCAAATATATTAGAAGGAAATAAATTAGATCAGTTAATTAAAAAAAAAATTAATTAAGTCGGATAACATCATGATCTAGAGTGATCGATCTGACTTTACGAAAAAAATTTATTAATTATCAGGATAAATCAAAAAGTATTAATGAAGATATATCTAAATGACTAACATTCCTAAATTCATTTTTATTAGAGAATTTTTTTTCTATAATATATCATAATTGAAATTCAAATCTTAAATTTTTTGATTATTACACTATTATCTAAAAAATGATCAACTAATTGAACAACCTCTTAGATAAAGAGATTCAACACGGAGTAAACTCCACGATTTGAACCCGAGATCTATTAAGATCTATTATGATAACTTTTCACCCGAATACCAATTCGGATATTTGGATCAGTAATCGCATGAAAAATAATGGCTGGCCACCATTAAGTAGAAGGCTCATCCAAAGGAAATCCAAGAGTGCATCGACCGTGTGCTGGAGAAGGAAATAAGGAGACGCGAGGAAGTCTTGGCATGCCTTTTGATGTATGTTCAAAGCCAGGTGTCTGTCCTTCCTTATGCATTAGTCATTGTTCGGGCTAGTTAGACTAGCTTCCGTGATTTACCTCCTCCGTGTTGGTCCTGAAATATATTGACGGGGGCACTGGGGACGAGCGTTTCATCTTTTGCTACAATTAATGTATGTTCAAGGTAATATTACTAATGGCAGGACACATAACACCGTACACTAGGAAATTAAAGAAGAAATTTATATTAATAAAGCTCTAGAAAAATCACGAAACTAAAGATAGAATTAATAACACTAACCAACATAAGCAATTTAATATATAATTTAATTCGTGTATATAAAAAAAATATCAAATTTAAAATAATTGATTCGATCTACATAAATTTTTCATGAATTATTATGATAAATTAAAAAATATTCATGATGAGTGATTTAAAAGTCCAATATTTTATAGTTATGCATCCAAAATTATTTTACAAATCATCATATATGAAGATTGAATTCGCTGCATTGTAGCCACCATGCAAAAAGTAACTATGCAAAAAAATTTAAAAAATGTTCATTTTTTTTTTTTCATTCTTAAATATTTTTTATTTAGCATATCAATTTTAATCAAAATTAATACACATAGAATAATTTTAAAGTAATTTAGTTTAAAACTATTTCAATGTTGATTAAAAATGCTTCAATATTAGTTAAAATTGCTCAAATTTATTTAAAATCCCTTTAATCTAAAAAAATTCAATTTAATATTATTATAACAATTTTAACCAAA